>KN486800.1:0-26989 GCA_000787095.1 Periophthalmodon schlosseri | reverse complement strand
TTTGGTGTTTTTAATTTTTTTTTTTTTTTTTTTTTTTTTTAATAATAAACAGTAAATATATAATTGTAAATAAAATAAATAATAATTTGACATTTTTATAATTCCCCTGAAGCTTTTTTTTCAGTCATGAGTGCTCTCTCATGAGTGGACACAACGACTGAGTGATGTTTATATTACACCGTAGACTATATTGAGGTTGGAAACTAAAATAGGTTTAATGTTTTGTAATACTTCGTTTTACCACTAGATGGCAGCTTTCGGTTACCTTTAATGCTGGGTTCATTTTACACTTTGTACAGTCTATGGTTCAGACCGCGGCGTCAAAATCGCGCCAAACGCCTCTAGTTGAACGCCTTTGCATTTGAGGGTAGACGCGTGAAACTCGTAGACGCGGGGGGAATTTCGCCGACATTTCAGATTTTAACTCTGGTGTCTGACGCCCGTGGCATACATGAAATGATTCACTTTTCATGTATTTCACGTACGTAAATAAAATTCACCATGTGGAAAAATCAGCATTCATCTGTCTAACTATAAATTAAATTACAATAAACAAAGCCTTGTGGCATTTTTAAGGCACAAATCAACTTTTTATTTTATTTTTTTATTTTATTTGTCTTTGTATTTTGAACCATTAATTTCAAAGTAAACTACCCAATGTCTAAATGGTTGTTGTGCGGCATTCACGTAACCTCGTAATAATGTGAAATCATGTGACATGCTCAATAGGCAAAAGGCTTCAACAGAGAAATCGACAGATACATTTTTTATCAAATAGCCAACTAGTCAGTTACTAAATATGAAATCAACGCGTAACCATATAGTTATTTTTTATGCTATGAAAACACGTAGGACTTGCAAGTCGTTACTGTAGATGTGTGAAGTTCATATTTCCGGGACTGCCTCAAATGCAGCTTGACTATCACATGGCAGGTGAGTATCGAGCAGCTCAGCGCACACGGACGACTCCTCTCCGCGGGGACTGCGCGTGTGGGAGCGCCGTGTGAGTGACTATGTGGGTGCCAGTGTATATGTTTGAATGAAAAACTCATGTAACTATTTGTAGGATTTTTCTGTAACGGAATTATCACAGGGAAGCTACGGAGAAGTCATACTGTAAGTAGATTAAATGATCAAACTCTTTTACGCGCTTATTTCACTATGCTCGCAAACTAAAATAAACGTATTTTATTAAATTTTACCATAAGCGTATTATATACATTTTAACCCAAAATCAGATTTACAAGTTAAATTATATAAATTGAATTGAGAAGAAAATACTGCAAAACATGATATTTTATTTAGTTCTAATAACATGCGCATGAACATAATTTATTTCCAAATAATAATATGACACATCATGATGTTATTAGTCTACTACTACTAATCATTAATCCAGGCCTACTGTGATTGCCATATAAACCATATGTGCAATCTTCGCATTGCTACTAAATAAATCATTTTGAAAAAGTTGACTTAATATTCAGTATTTTGCTCAAGTATTGTTTAAGAATGCAACCTTATCTTTATGTCCCAATCCTTAATGTTGCAACTATCCCCACCCTTTACTAAATTTAACACATGCCTAAATGTTTCATCATCACTTCTTTTTGCTGTGACTTGTATTGATTTCTGTTACTCTGCACTCTGTTCTTCCTTTTACTGATACAGCCTGATTGTTTTTGCATAGACTGAACATTTGTATGTTGGTGGAGGAGACCCAGAAAGCTGCAGGGTTCAAACTGGGCAGTTGTGTTGTGAACTGGTGGCTCGCTGCCTGCTCAGTACCGTACCTTCACCCTGAAGCTATGAAATGATGTTGAGTTGCAATGACACATGCTGTGTAATTGCAGATCTAGATTTTGTGACAGCGTGAGTAAGAGACGGGGAGGTGGGAGGGAGCGCATGGTAATGGGGAGAATCAGGACTGATGTGTGGCCCCCCTTGGCTCCAGCAGCTGCTCATTCACTGTAAGAATACGCCCACTCAGATATACAGTATACAACTGACTGCATTATCTGATGATTCTGTCACTGTGCACAACTCAAACTGAACTGCTTGTAGTTGGTGATTTATGTTGCCTATTATTAATGTTTACCATTAATTTGCCTCTACTTAATTATTAGCATTCTTATATATTTAAATTATTCTACAAGTTTTTCATTGTGAATTATTTTGCTACCACTTTATAATAACTACATCACTACATCTTAATTTGCCTTAATAAAGCATCAAACAGAGAGTAGAGAGTTAAGTAGTTACCAAAACTTATTGAGACTTAATTGAGAGGTTAGGTTAATTACTTAGGCTTTTAGGGATTTAGGGTTTAATTAAAGAGTTACTAAGCCTGAAACATTGTAATTAACTATTTGTTCATTACGAATTAAGTCTTTGTTTATGTCAAATGTATAGAAAATACATTTAATATTAATACTATACTATTCAATGCTGAAACTAGATCCTGGATACTGGATTCCTGAATACTTTTAGAATGACCTTGAGCTGTAAAGAACAAGTGTTTTTTTTGTTTTCATCATGGTATCAGAATCGGTATTGAGTATGAGTCTATTCCTTAGTCGAAATCAAGTTTGAAATTTTACCATTGTGACAAAACTAGTTAATGCTTCATTAAGGTTATTTAAGATGTAGTTATTATGAAGTGTTATTATTATTTTTTAATAAGTCCAATTCCATTTATCTAATCTATTTCTCAAACTAAAGAGAGTTGAAGCTATCAGGTATTTTATTTGTGATTAAAATGACATATAAAAACAGTAATCAAGTTGTACTTGGACATAAGTGTAAAAATATGCTAGGGCTCTATAACAGGACAGTGCCACAAGTCGCAGCAGAGGCCGTTATTTAACAGGTGTGCTGCAGTTTTACAACTTTAGTAAAAAAGATGAATGATCAGCCATTTATAACACACACTCTCAGCTCTGTGATCCAGTGGCATTTTACAGCTGTTGCAGAGGAAATTACAGTTTTGAAAAGATTTATTTCTGCTCAAAACAAACAAAAAAATTGCCATTCCCAGCCATCTGGGGAAAAATAAGCGGAAACAAAGAATAGATGACGTTCATGTGACATCACAACATGATTCACTATAGTGAAAAGGACAGGTCAAAATTATGTGATGGAATTTACTGTTTAACTGTCAGATTGCAGATTTGTTGACCTGTAATATGTAATTACTGGCGCCTATGAAATAACATCTTACACAGTGTTTGTATAAATAAACAAAAGTGTATACAATAGCTTCAGAAGTTTGCACTGTTATTAATTGTTGTCAGCTGAAAGGACGTTCAGCCATAACTTTAATGAGGCATGTTTGTGGAGCCAGTCCCTAACAAATAGTTCATGGATACACAAATAGTATCATGGATACACAAAAACAGTGAATCTCCCATAGAGTTATATAGACCCCTGCCCTCCATCATCACTTTCTATGTGAACGTGCCCTATTCACTGCACTGCATTTTGAAGGAAATAATAGTTTTGACTGTCTATCTATCCTTAATATTTGCCATGACCCAATAGTGTGACCTCGCTGATGAAAACATGTGACTGCATCGAAACCAAGGGTGAATTTTCATTACAGTCTTATTGTGCCCACAATGCTGAAGGAGCCAGTGCCTCTTTTCTCTTGCAAATATCCATATAAAAGACTGGGTTGAAAGGCACGGTGGCCATTAAGGCAGTGAATTGATTATGGGAGCTTTGGTGGGCTCTGGGTTGGCATCAGCAACAGGTACATCAGAGGTGATAGATGTGATGCCAGTTAGAGCTGCTGGCCACTGCAAAACATACTTAATCATCCTATACTTTGCAAATAGGCATTGGTGAAATTGACAAAAAAGATTACACTGAAAGTGTATTTAAATTGAATTCAACCATTTTGGCATCTTTTTGATACACAACATTTAAGTGTTAAGTTGTTTCTACAAAACAACAATTTTGGTATTATTGGATATGGTTTGTGTGTGAGATACACTATGGTACTTTAGATTCTAATGTAAGGTTCTTTCGGATAGAATATAAATCAGAGCCCTGAACAAATAGAAGCTGTTGCTTTGTTCACCATGTTTATTATGCAAATAGTGAAAATACTCCTGCCTAAGATGTGTTTTAATGTGTGTAGTATTAACACTTTGTCCCAGCCCTATTGAAGAATCTGGTTAATGCAGTCTGTTAGTGAGCAGGAACACACACATGCAGCGGTGGCAGAGGATGGCACTGATCCTCTGATCAAAGTGCTGCTCATAATACATGTGATTTCCTCTGCAGCCCGAGCAGCCTCATATTGGCCTGTCATCTTCCTCTAGTCGACTGGACCTAATCCACGCTGCCTCCAGTGTGAGCCACGAGGAATAACAGCAGAGATAGAGGGCAGATTAAGAACGCAGCCAGGAATCAGGAGCAGGAGAGGAGTCATTGCTAATCATTTGATCCGAGAGTGTTATATGTCTGACTATATTTTCAGTTAGGTTATTTATAAACAATTTCTTTTTAGGTCACTAAACTTTTTAATCCCTGTTCTGTCACTTAAGTAAATATAATTTATCTGAATTAACTCCCAGAAGTGAAGAGTTTGCTGTAAAAATACCAGACTTTCAGCTTTGGTGTATAGTTTATAATTTTCCCTGCTGTGTTCAAACAAACGTCAGATAATAGCTGTTTTTATTAGATTTACTTCCCATCAGCTCTGGCCTTGAGAAAAGAGGCCACATATCAGAGTACAGCTCCTAAGTTTACGAGTCCATGTGTTTTCAGAGTAAAAGTAAAGAACAGTTTCTTTCTGAGTTTGAGGTTTGTCTTATCAGTATATTGTTAATCTGGGACTAATGTGTGTGCAGACACTAATGACTACAGGCCATTTCAATCCACAAGACATCACACATTTAAACGGTGGTAATGTTTTTGATTTGTGATAGAGGAGGCATAATGGGTTTTCTGAAACCTAATACTGTTTGCAAGAATGCAATACCTACTGTGGTCTTTTAGGGAGTTCTTCTAAGTCTCGTGGCTTATGTCAATATTTAGGTCCTATTTCAGTGTTTTATGTTTGCCCTTGTCCTTAACAAAACATACATTCAGTTGCATGGAACTCATTTGTCAGTAATCTAATTTATAATTATCTTTTTTTGTATTGGCCCTAATCGCCTTTTAAAATGTAAATTTAAACTTCTCCTATTCATGGGTTTCAGCTTCCTGTTTTATGCGACATTATATTCATAAGATGTAATATTTGGTTTTAAATTGATAATTACTGCGGCAACAGTCCTAATTTCTCATCATTCTGAAACCCATGGAATCGTTAGTAAGAAACATAGCCTGTATATATAAATGGATATAGCTAACTGCTAGCCTCCATATTCCAAATAGGAAGTGATCAAGGGGCAAGTGTCAGATCCACTGATCTGAAGGTGGACGGTCGAGTCCCATTCTCGACATAAACATCATTGGTAGAGCGGTCATATCCACTGACCCGCAGGTTGGCACTGCGATTCCAGCTCCCACAGATGAATGCTGTCGTTGTGTCCCTGGGCAAGACACTTAACCCACCTTGCCCCCAGTGTCTGTGTACATTGGTGTATGACTGAGTAAGTGGTTCCTTGATGTAAAGCGCTTTGAGTGCCTTGAAGGTGGAAAAGCACTATATAAATATGTGCCCATTTATCCAGGGCATGCTTCCGGCTGCATCGACTCTGGCTCCAATTCACCCCTCACCCCACTCTCTGTAACTGCTGCAGTGAGCCTCGTCATTTTGGTCTTAAATGTTTGTATTAACCTGCTCTACATGATCCTGGGTTTTTTATTTTGCTATTGTGTCCGTAAATATTGAACATCAATAACAGACGAATCAGGCGTCTTCTTTCCCCAAGGTCACTCCCACTAGCAACAGGTTTGGTTGACAGCGTTGCTAAGCGCCCGCTCCATGCTAAACCAGCAGTGCGGGCAGGAAGGGGCGTTACCTTCATCAGCCTTGCTCTGGATTGGCTCTTTGGTTGCAATGATACTTGCAGTCGGAATTCCAAATATGGAACTCGGCTCCAAATTCGCCCCTGTAACTGCTCTAGCCTCGATGAGCTTCATTTAACTGGAGCCGGACGCCATGGGTGACGTCACGCTCACTTAGTCTTTTCACTTCTTTATACAGTCTATGGTAAGAACTGAGGTCCTTTAAAGTTGCATGCTCTGAAAATGTGTTCAAGGCTTTATTAGACACTGCATATGTGTTGTGTGTGTACTATTTACATGACAGTTTAAAAAGTGACTTATTCTGTCCACACTCTGCAGTAACACAACACTGTAAACTGATACGCCGGCTCTTCTCCTCACAGTTCATTAGCCGGTTGTGACTGTGGCTCTCGGTAACACTAGTTCATTGTGTCCTGTGAAGTGCAGGACTAGACTTTTGTCCGCGTCGTGGTTGGCAGTGGTTCCAGCTCATCTACAAGTCAAGTCATGATCAGCCTGTTTCAGAGCATGTGTCAGCCTCTTAAAACTTATGAATGAACATGAATGAGGGAACAGGTCACTGCGAACCCACTGCCACACAGGAGGAAAGTGTCTGTTTTTGAGTCCAAGCAACAGGTGAAAAACTGTTGTGCCACTTCACCTGAGTACATGCAAAATAATTAGTGAGCAACATTGAATTGGTAAGTGAAATGAGCACTATGCAACTTTTGTGGTGGAGAGGCTGCCACCTGCTTGTCTCCATGGAGATGCTACTGTTGTCCCTCAAATGTTCATCAGTATGGCATTAAACATATATATATCTACATGGAGAAAAGCAGGCGATGCTATTGAATGGTATGTGTATCTCTGTTTGAAAGCACTCAAATATATTTAACTGTTTAAACTTTTTTATTGTCGATGATATACTCAAATATTCTAATGTTGCATTCATATCTCAACAACAACAAAAAACGCATCGTGATATACATTTCTTGATATCTCTCCCGTCTTTAACAGAGTTTGTTAAAAATATTCAAAGGCACGGATGGATGCTATTGGCTCAGGAGCATGGTGGGACAGTTGGTTTGGGGATCTGTGCACAGTTGAACACAACACAACTCTCTGACCACTGTTTTGCTCAATGTCGTCAATAAAATGTACAATGCTATCTTTAATTCCCATAATACTTTCCCCTTGTCCCCTACATAATGGCTTGTATGTTCACCTATAGTGGCCCTCACCAGCTCGTCCCGGCCTTTGATGCTGATTAGTGGATTGCTGTTGTCACATGACCTGATGATTTGTTTAATGTGAGAGTATTAAGTGGTGTTGACATGTTGTTTTTGCTGCTGACACTGGTCTCTAAGCCCAAGGCTGTGTCAGGGCTTTAGGAACCAACCAGACAGATCCGCAGTGACTTCCACAAACAGACGTGATGTAATCATCTGAGAACATTAAGAAGAAAGTCTAGTTAAAAATGTGCCTGTAAATGTCACTCAGGATTATAACTCCATGCCCCTATATGAAAGTTTGCTTTATTGTTGATATTCCAAATTTCTTTCTTTTTTCAATTTTTCCATATATTGCCATCTTCTAAATAGACCTATACATTGTCGGTAACACAAATCAACTTGCTTACATTTCTCATAATATCTACATTACAAATAGGGTCAGGAGTTGTTGCACTTTTCTCATTGTTCACATCTATCTGTCTTTCAAAACCTGGTGGTAATTTACCACATGGGTCCAGTGAATATGAAAGCTAATTCATGCATTTTGACTTTATATTCTTCAATAATTTATCAATGATCCATTATAAGCAGGAAGGGGAAACTATGAGAAAATGCAGTTTTACGACTGGTTGTATTGCATAGTTCCATGTTTTGTTGTTTTGATTATGTTTTGAGGCCACTATTTTACTGAGCTCCTGCTTGAGCACATTTTCATGTTTACACTAATTACTAACGTTTGGAAACGCTTGTGATATTGTTAGGCTATATACTGCCGACTATAATCTTGACTGATGCAAGCTCGTATTAACTTTTGATAAACACATTTTCAGTGAACAACAACAAAAAAGCAAATCTAAATGACTTGCGGTCATTTTCCAGAGTCATTAGCCATTAGCAGATAGTAGCTTCCGTGGTCTAAAAGCTTCCAAAGAAAAACCTAATGGATGTGGGTGTTGATTTGACTGATATGGCAAGGAATGTTAATTCAAATGTCCTTCATGAAAAAACAATAAAATGTTAACTTTTTATCACAGTTTATGCTAGTACTAAGGATTATTTTAATTAAGCTTTAGAGGTATGAAGATCGACTAATCTAATAATGTCTTAGTGAGGACTGCAGCTGATTAAAAGTAACTGCTTGTAGTTAATTCCACTCGGCTGCTTTATTGATAAATGCTTTTCACTGAACTCCTTTCAACCCACCATTCAATATCCCCCAGTCAACTGCATCCTCTGCCATGGTTCCTCTCACTTTGAATGGTTTTCTGAGGCTGAGCTAAAGGGCAGAGCCTCCCAAATGCCACTGCTCCTCTGCTGCTCTAGTGTGGCATTGATGTAAATTGGTGGAGAATGTGGTGTTTCTTGTTGGCTGGGCTCCTCTGGGTGCGTTCACCTGGTGTGACAGCTCAGGCTGGGACAGAGGGGGGTCTGATTGTGACACAAACTCTCCCTGTGTTAATGGTTAATCCACACAAAGTCAACGTGTGCTGGTGTTTCTGCTTCAGACAAAGACAGCTCTCTGTTCACGACACACACTGCTCTTCATGTCATTCAGGTAGGAGTCTTTCATTCTCAATTAAACTGGGGAAAATGTCATTTGGTTTTATGAACGTATCAATGACAGCAGTAACCCTATTACTCAATGTTACAATGATATATATAATGAGGAATCATTGCACAATATTATATGTACAATTATTCATTGTAACTTGTAGCAGTTGGCAACAGTTATAATGATTGAGACCAAACTGGTTGACAGGATTCAGCTGAATTACACTGTAGGTACTATTACTGCACCAAAATGAGGAGCTGGAATGGACTAATGTCTTATAAATTAAGGACTGCAGTCATTCACATTTGCACTGGTCTGACCTTCCTTATGTGATAAGTGGCTGTATAAACAGTAAAGAGTTCTGTTTATTCTCATTCATGCTTATGGTGTTTGTCCAGGACAAAATACTTTGTTAAGACCTTATGTTTAGTTTTCTTTTCCATTGACCTTTCCTTAACAGTTGTAGTGCTGAACCCCTATCCATACGCCTATCGTCATTTATTCAGGCTTTATAACAAGCTGCAGATGAGTTCATGTGTCTAAGGCTGTATCATCCAGAAGCCACCAGTGCATTCACCTCCATTGTGTAGCTGTAGTGTTAGCAGAACCACAATGACTGATGGGAATGTGGTAGTACTGGATCAGTGCCAGCTTCCTGTTAGCTTCTTTTCCTGCAGGCTAAACAACTGTTGCATTTATCACTATTCAAATACAAGACCTTCTCTCTTCACAGTATGTGTTTTTCTTATGTAGCTAATGTCTTTCAAGACTACTGCGATTTTGGCATTAATTTGCTGAATTGTCTAATTGTCTTTAGATCTCCAAAGGACTGTACATATGACATTTTTACTTAATTCTACCCAGATTACACTGGGTGATGTTGCTTGATGGACAAAATGGGTCTTTCATCAAAAACTTAAAATCGTAAAACCTCCTCTCCCAGCACGTGTTGTGATTTGACACAGCCTTATGGCTGTTGTTTATTTTATACAGTTGCCTGTGATCTGAATGACATTGACGTTGTTCTCCCTGTGGGAACTGAAGTCATGCGTTGTGTTTCTATGCTTCATTAGGCTGACTCTGGATGAACTAGATAGTGAAGTGAAAGTGAAAAAGCTGAAATGTGACTGGATCAAGCCTGTTCAGATGTGAGCAGGTCACACTGAGTGAAAGTGTGTCCAGTCCAGCGGCAATAACAGGCCCTTAACATGTGGGGCAGATGGGGCCAGGTCCTGTGCAGTACATTATATTTCATTTGTTCATTTACGTAACATTTATTTAACTAGAGAAGTCAAACTAATATTCAGAATCTCTTACAGGAAACTCCTAAGGCAGGGGTGTTCAAACTACGGCCGGGGGCCAAATGCGGCCCTCAGACCAATTTTTATTGGCCTTCAGGCCTTCAGTTGAACTGGCCCAATTGATCATAATCAGTACTTTTTACGGCAAATTTGAGTAATTCTACCACTATAACCTAAATAACATCACATTGCATTGTCATACAGACCTAAAATTAATGTTTCAAGCCTTATTTAAAGTATGATGTCAAAACTATGTTAAATGCACCCATCTGAATTATCCACTGTATTGACCACTGGTCTGTGGCCCTCCGTGTCGAATATTTTTCAAGATATGGCCCTCGGTGAAAAGAGTTTGGGCCCCCCTGTCCTAAGGGAGACTAGAGGCACAGGGAGAATACACTCCACACAGAAAGGGCCCACGTGCGCTGCAGAAATCAAACCTTGCCAAACAGCCAGATGATCCTGGAATCTTGTAGAGCTTTTTCAATTGGAAAGCAATTCCAATATATGCTACCCAGACTTTTTGTGATATTATTATGGAAGTATCTAAAAGTTAAATCAACATCTGGCTATGTGCAGCCCTGTCATATTTTCAAATCTGCTTTTCTGGCGGTAAAAGTGTACAAAGATAAATGCAGTTTATGTAAAAAAGCTTAATATGTATCCAACACTGAGCATAAATGAGCTTTTTTAACACAAGAGGAAATCCACTCTCACACTGTTGTGAGAATAGACTGGTGCTGCCTGTGCTGCAGTGGTTTAAGCCTGTGGAGAAATAATCCCAGTGCAGAGAAAGCAGGATTCACTGAGGCGGCCTGACGAAGCAGAGCGGAGTGTGGAGTCGCTCTAATAAAAGAAAAGATGTTTAGGGCATTTCTCGCTCTGTGGACCTTAGCAACTCTTCAGTTTTTAGGGTACTCACTTTATCTCCATCTCGGTGTGAGTGAATACAGAGTGTTTTGAATAGTTACAGGAATAAACAGTTAGGTGAAAATGTTATTTTTGTCACCTTATCATTTGCAATACCACATTACTGAAATAATATTCATTGTGGCCTTCTGCCAGATGGATTTTATTTTATGTACTTTTTTACCTTCTGATCTCCTTCGTCCTCCTCTGACCATGCACAAACAAATGTTGAGGTGCTGACCAGCATCTAACCATTTTTTGAAAAAGAACTGGAAAAAACAACTTTATAGCCTAAACCCCATTGCAGATAAGGACTATCTTTGTATTGTGTGGTTCACTTCTCTGGGCTTAAAGAATGTATTTTTACATTGCAGCTTATCCCCTCAGCGGGAGTTCAATGGCCTGTTCAACTCCATTTACTATACTGAACTTTTGTTGTTAACAATATTCCATAAATGTTGTTTCTTGCATTTTAGATTTTGTATTAAAATACTTAGACATATTATATTATATTATATTATAGACTAATATGCTATAAGAGGGCCAGTATACCTACACTATTCATTATATTCTGTTCATCTGTTGTCTGTTGTGTGGCTAACTTTAGTGTCTCCTTTAAGACTTGGTCAATATAGGATTAGACACTCCTTTAAGCGAAAGGAAAAACTGGTTTGTCCTCCATAGTGAGTGAGAGTGTTTGAGTGCTGACAGGACTGTGCTATGTCTACGTCTGGCTCCATTGGCTCTATTCTGACTATGTTTATTGTTCATAACATGAACAATAAACAGCTAACATGTAATGTAACATACAGTGCATTGCAGTATATTCTTTTTGCTGACTGGGTATTGGTAAAGTTTCTTCATAAAACCAGAAAAATATAGTACTTAGCTAAACCAAAAAGGAAATTACAGATTTTAACACTAGGCGGTGCTATTTAGCACATGCCAAATGTTGCCACACATGTTACATATAAAAAACTGCTTTAAAGTTCCAAAAGTATACTGTTCAAATCTAGTAGTATCAGTGAAAAATCAGCACAACATCAGCTCATCTGGTTTGACACAGTTGCAGACTTTTGTCCTAACACTAGCTAAATGTCTAAAGACACACTCTGTTGGACCAGTCACCTTCATACATGTCCCCAAACAATAGCCACTCAAAGTCCTTTAAATCCCTGATGTCCTTCACTCACACACAAAGCTGTGCTTGTCCCAGAGAGCTCACGTCACCTCTGGCTCATATAATTATTAACAGAGCATCTTTGCTTCATTTCATTTGGGCTCCATGTTATTCTGTGCCACTGATAATTTAAAGCAAATACAACAGCAAAAGTTTTGCTTTTGTATAACTGAAATTAGTATTTCAAGGTAGCACTTAAGTAGTTAACATTTGTAAAACGTGTTTGCACAAAAAAAAAGTAATTTTCTGTGTGAATGATATAACAGTAATTGTAAAAAGACTGATGGTCCTTTTTCAGCTGTAGTTTTCAAATGTAAATATATAAAACATGTGACTGCATTGTGTGTAATAAGCACATGATGGTCCCAGCGGCTGTCATCATCAGTGCATGTGAGTGTAGCTCATGGTGTTGGAGGGAGGGACGTGGCTTGAAAACATGACTGTCCTTCTTTCTGATGCGCTCATGTTGAAGTCCACTCATCTCTAAGTGGCTGTGACAGGTCCACAGAGGGCGGGTGATAGAGACAGGAGCAGGGCCAAGGGTGTCAGTGGGGATGGGTGGGCAGCAATACCATGAGAAACTTTCCAGATTTACACAGATGCATTATAGGAACAGGGCATGCTGTCGGTTGCAGTCTCTGTTATTATTATTATTATTATTATTATTGTTATTATTATTATTTTTTTTGTATTTGATTAATTGATAAGTTTTTGCACTTTCCTTCTCATTTAAACAGATCTGATGCTGCCCTCTGTTGCCATGGAGATGGATGCCAGTCACATGTTGGAGGCTGCTCTGGAGCAAATGGACGACATTATTGCAGGTGAGTAAAAAAAATAAAATAAAAAAAACAACTGTAGATGTAGGCCAACATTTCATACAATATCATAAATGCTGGTCCTTTCTTTGACACATTTACACTGTCTGATAAAACATTGGACAGGCCTTGTAACTACTTTTTGTGTGTGTAGATGATATGCTGTTTGTAGATATCAATGTCAATATTTTAAAATCAATGGCAAGGCCCAGAAATTATGGTGAAGTTGTAGTTAAGTTCACAAATTAACTTTTCACCTTTGCAAAGATGAGCAAATGTATTTTCTAGGATATAATGTAATATGAACTTGAATGAATTGTATGATGATTGCGCAAACATATAGCCACCTCTTTAGCTTCATTGCTCTTTTATTTACATTAGAAGTAGAAAAAAATCTGTAGAACCTAATATGTCAGGAAATGTTTGTAATACCGATATGAAACCTTCACTGATATTGATATTAACACCAATATATTCCAATACATAGAAAAGAGTTTATGTGGTCATTGTAACTGTCACACATGAAAATATACACATCGTTAAATTTTTTTCTGCTACTGCTGCCACGATGAGCAGTTCTTAGTGGCCGCAAATAGAAAGACATTAACATCCCATTTGTGATAGCATCAACCAATCAGTGATGAGGAAATTGGGGCTGCTCTCATATCATATTATTTGGAGTGTACAATTTGTTATCCAAACATCTGCAAGGGATAAACGAGAGCACTTTGGCCAGTCACTATCATATCTGTGTCTGTGTGGCAGGAGTAGTTTAAGGAGCTACGGTCGAAGTCAGAAAGCTCTAGGAATTGAAAATGCTATTTGTCCAGTATCAAGGCCTACAAGGCTCTTTTTAATACAGTTCTCAGCTTAACTTTCCCTTTTGTAAAAAATAGTAACATGTATTTATCTGGAATAAATACATGCATAGACTGTATAAAGAAGTGAACTAAGTGAGTTGGACGTCACCCATAGCGTTCAGCCCCAGTCAAATGAAGCCCATTGAGGCTAGCAGTTATAGGGGAGAATCCATATTCATAGTCCATAGTTGATTTCCATATTTGGAACTCCGACCGCGAGTATCATAACAACCAAAGAGCCAATCTGGAGCGAGGCTTAGCAGGGAGCGGGCACTTAGCAGCGCTTCAATCAAACCTGTAGCTAACGCTAGCGGGAGAGACCTCGGGGAAAGAAGTCGCCTGATTTGTCTGTTATTAATTTTCATATCTTTAATTTACGGACACAATAATAAATAAAAACACCAGGATCATGTAGAGCGGGTAGATACGAACATTTTAAGACCAAAATGATGAGGCTCACGGCAGTAATTAAAGAAGGAGGGGTGACAATTTTTCAGTGTAAAGTGACTTCGAGCCGGAAGCGTGCCCATGAGCACTTCCTATTTGGAACATTAGCTATGTCCATTTATATATACAGTCTATGTTTGCATGATTGTGTCAAGATATGGTCATAATTTTTATCTTAATTGCTCCCCTATTTAATTTGTTATCATTAGTCTGTTCAAAAAGATAATTCTGATATATTGCTCATCCCTAGTTTGAAGCATATTTTGTACTTTGTTTAGCAATTAGCATAATAGATCTAAATCTGACATTGGCCTCAGCATTAAGGATACAGCTGTGCGCATGAGCTGCCGTCGTGAGTGCATGCAGATGTGTTGGAAGAACTCCAGCTGACATTCTCACCAAGAAAGAAGTCTTCTGTCTTGCTTAAAGTGCTGTGTTCAAATATCAGCTCTCATTACTGACTGAAATAACTGGACCATGTTTTTTTCTCTTGCAGGCTCAAAGTCGGTTACAGTGGCGTCTTCGGGCAGCATTTTCGAGCTGACCTCCCCGGGCGACATTGGTCCACTGCGGGTGCTGAGACTGGCTGAGGACCTGAAAGAAGCCTTGGAGCTCCAGTCCAGTCAAGAGGAGAAGGAGAGTCTGAGAGAACAGCTGCCCACACACACCGCGCACACACTGCTTCAATGGCTGACCAGTGGAGATGTGAGTACTACTACTAAGCCTGCTCTCCCAATAATTAATTGGAAAACTTACCGCAACCCAGAGATCTAATAATTGTAATATGGCAATGCGAGCTGTATTGAAATGACATAAAATGGTCCTGAACTGAATGTATATGCTCAGTGAGGAGTATTTCGCTAGAGAATTAGCCTGATTTGCATGTTTTAGATTCATGGGGCAATTGGAGGCAAGAACGATAACCTTTCACCCTCTGTTGTGTTGTAGATGTTCATGTTAGGTATGAGATTTAATGATTTTGTCACATACTTTGTTGAAATGTGTATAATGAAGTTTGACACAACTAATTAACAGTAAATACATTTGGCTCAGTGTTAGTATCTTCTATAAATATTGTGTTATTGAATAAGGTGCATGACATTTAGCCCCCCGACCAAACACTGAAACTGCAAGAGAGTATAAAAATCTTCACTTGTTGCATAATAATTAATTTTCACCACTTCTTAAATAATAAACATTAAAAAAATCATGGGTTCTCTGTTTATTTCTGTAGATGTAGTGGTTGAGTACACCCTTGACAACTGTAAAATTGACCGGCTGTCTCCTGATGTTACTGCTTCGGCTCTGAAATACCGCCGTGTAGCTCAGGGCATGAAGATTGCTTGCTGGAGTTACATAAGTGCATTTATCAAAGCGGACATCTTGTGTAAAATGAAGTTGGACTCACAACATGAAGAGAAGGGTCCAGCTGTGGAGCTCAAAGGCTTCTTTCAGCACGACCATGTTTTTACACCTCAAATTCTGAGGCACAGATTAGCACACAGAGGCTCTATTAGCTTGCATTTCTGAAGTGGAACTGGTAATGTGTTTTGATAACCGTGTAGTTAACAGCACTGACTGTGCTCTCGAGTCTATATGCATCATAACGCACAGAACATATGCATCGTAACACTGTATTTCTTAAAGGTTTTCTCCTGTTCTACGGGGAGACCTTAAACCCAACTTATCTCAGGGAAATTACAATACTGTACAAAGGACACCTCCAGCTCAGTCCTATCTGGTCTGGTTATCTGGTCATCAAATTTTATAATACTCCCTACAATGAAAGCATGGGCAGACTTGAATGGACAATACTACCACAATGTGTTGCATGCTCAGGGAGAGCCTCCTGACTCTCCTTACTAATATTTCTACAACAGTTTCTAGCTCAGCAAACCATTCCGTACGTCAAAGGTTATGTGCATGAGCTTAGCATTTATACTTAACTGAGTTTAAACTGAGTTTATCATCATAGAAACGGAAAGCCATGACCCTGTTGAGTCAGCCAGAATCAGCCTACTGTGCATGTTTAGGAGGAAAACGTTTTGTGTACATATATTTTTTCAGCCTAAAAATTTAAGTATCCATATCTTTTATTTGCACTGATGTAGCAAAGAGAAAAGCCAGTGTATTGTTTTAAATAAGAGATGTGCAGCTATATCCACTCTCCTTGTGTGTTCCTCTTATCTGTCTGCTGGTTTGCTGGCTTTATTTTATCTACCCACCCCTCACTTGTTTTCGTCACTCTATCCATTCCACGCCCCTTTTGGACCCAAATCCAGGTTTTCCTCCTTCCCCATTTTGTCAGTTTGTTTGTAAATGAGCAGTTCTGTGTAGTGTGTGGTCACCTTGGCAGTGGACCCAGAGACTCTGGACTTTAGGTAAGACTCACTACATTTAGAGCATGCATTAGCTTTTTTATTGTTCATGGTTTGAAAAGTTTAAAAGTGAGAGTCAGTGATCCACTTGAACAGCTGTGGGCACTGGTTGTTTCAGTAGCAGATGTCTCACATGTTACACAGACTTTTTGTGCCTGCTTTTATTTATTAGATCCACTTCTCTTTTCCCTCCTTTTTCTTTTGAGCCCTTGTTTTATAGCCCATTGGCCTCAAGCTGTTCTAATTATGTGTGTTGGCTGTAAGTCTGTTTGGTTGATTTGTGAGAGTCAACACTTTTGAACAATTTGGATGCATTTGCTTCTTAAAAAAAAACAAACAAAACAAAAAAAAAAACACCAACAAAAAAACTTTAATGAACTGTCCTCCGACTTATTATTTTTATTATTTTGAGTATAAAAGAACCAGAAGGGGTATACAGATGGAACTAATTGATTTGACTGTTGCTGTGTGTGTCGTTTGTGGTTACTACACTAATGTGATTTTGTATTTGGCATGTTGACTTTGTAGCTAAGAACACCAGATGGCAGTGTGGTGCAGAAAGTGTATTCATTAGCCCAGTCAAGCATGTGAGAGCAATTGGTTAGTCAGGCTAAATGTTGCCACTGTTGTTTAGCTTTGTGGTCTCAACATGGAGGAGACCTTAATCATTAGAACTTACAGTGGCTATTTGTAGTAGAAATCTTCAGCATGAACACAGCCAGATCAGACTGGACTAGGAGTCATACATATTACATTGCATAAAATGTTCCAAAACTGTTTCTAGGTTGCCAAAAACCCTAGATCAGTTTGAACCTGAGGATGTTTTGGATGTTCTTGCTACATTAGTCTGACTTTAGAAGCTTTGATCAACTTCCTCAAACTAGTTATTCTGACTGTTCTGTCTGTTTACTAAAATAGAGTGATTTATAAAAGTTTCTCTTCTTTGCTCGTGCTCATCACCTGACCCAGCCATAGGATCAAAGATGCCCCTGCTCTTCAATTACCCTGCCCCCTGTGGGCTTCTGTCTGAGGAGCAGATAGGACCATATAAACACAGGAAGCATCAGGGCATTACAGACAGGAAGTCCTCATGTCCCGGGATGCCGTTCATTACACTGACCCACAAACAACTCACTGATATTGAACTCCGTATCTGAGAATCTGAAAACATTCTTTAAATGCTAATTGTTAATTTATTGTTAGTAGTTGTTAGTTTTCTTATGAATAACTGGTGCATTATTAACTGGACCTGTGTAAGTCCAAAGTCATTCATTTAGCTGAGTGCTCATTCCTGACTGGTTAAACAGTGTTAAGAGACCAGAATTATGCTCTTATTTTGTGGTAAATCAGACAACACACATACACACAGTTTTATAGAGGAATTTATTTCCACCACAGCAATGTATATGTATGTAGATTTTGTCTAGCTATAATAGTAACAGTAACATGTGACAGGTGCTAAAGACACAGTTCTGCTAACTAGTGGTGACATATTTTTTTTCACTGAAAATAGACTGTATTTTAACATGAAGCTTTATGCTGTCTTTATACTTCAGTTAAGAGACACTTTCCTTGTCTCTTGTGCCTGAACTGCAGTGAGAGGCAGTGCGGTGTACCATGTTGTATTATGACTATTAAGATGTCATTACCAAAAAACAGAACAATACAGCTTTTCATGACTGTTGTGAGAGACAGAGGGAGCCACAAACATTTGACAGACCCTCCCCACCCGCCCCCTTCGCTTTGGGACCATCCCATTTGTCCGTCAGTACCAGAACAGAGGAGGAGTGACCAAAGAGGGAAAAAAGTGAAGGAAAAAACTCAAGACACAAGAATATACAATCAGCTACACCAGCGGCAGCTCTGAGGCAACACGCATGGACTGAATAGGAATGTGCTAGTAAAGATCACAAAGAGGAAACCCAGAAAGAAGGAGAGGGAGAGGAGGGAGGTGAGAGGTTGTTAAGCCCTCCTCCAAACTATGACCATCGCACTCTTCGGTGACAGCTGAACACTGGTGGTCCAGGCCGCGATGGGCTGCAGGGAGCATGGACACTCCCATTGACATCTACAGGCACTTCTCTTGGCTCAAAAAGGTCAGAATTATAACTGAATTAAGAGAAAGTATAAAAACGTTTGTGTAAGTTTGACTATGTTTGAAGTGCGGAAACCAGGGAGATATTGGAATGTTGTTAAACAGTCACAGGAACTTCAGGAAAATGAATGACAAGTTCTTGGAATGCAGGGATATGGAACAAGTTAGTCAAGTTTGGGCATTGCTATGAAATTTTATTGTCCTGCAAATGTTAAGTAATTAACCCGACAATCAATTGAGGTCAATTAGCTTGACTTTTATTGTGACTATTATTTTTTATAAGTCTCGGCAAGATGCTATTTAAAGCTTATTTAAATGGCATGTATAATAATCATTTTACTGTTATTACCAACTTTTACTTCTACTGCATTTACAAATTGTAATAGTGAATAGGGACATTTTTGACAAAGCCACACGATTTTTTGGGACTTTTTATGCATGAAAGGGGTTGGCTGAGCAGTCAGATCCACTGACCCACAGATTGGCGGTGCGATTCCAGCTCCCACAAATGAATACTGTTGTTGTGTTCTTGGGCAAGACACTTAACCTATCCCATTGTCTGCGTACACTGGTGTATGAATGTGTGTGTGAATGGATGAGTGGTTCCTTGATGTAAAGCGCTTTGAGTGCTTAGAAGGTGGAAAAGTGCTAAATGCTAAGTGCTAAAAATGTGACCATTTATCAATTTACCAAAATGAAGCTGTTTGGGATCAAAATTAGCCCATAATGGTGTCTTCTTTATCTTTATAAACCATCAAACTGTTTCTCAAATCTCATTCCTATAAATACAAATTATTTGGAACAAAATGACCACTGTGACTCAGCTTAAATCTTTTTTTTTTTCCTGTGCACATTTGTACCAAATTTAATGTAGAAGTGTTGAAAGTTGAGTTTGACCAATGACTTTGTTTTGAAGAACCTTTTCTCTTTGTTATATCTGTTATATCTTCTTGTCTGGATCTTATTTCCTGCCATAGAGAGTTTCCTTTTGTAATTTCCCTCTTCAGAATAAGTGCTTGAAGCGTCCATATTTGTGCGTGTTGTTGCTGTTGTAGTGAGGACATGGAGAGTGTGCTGACAAATGTTGTTAGTCTCACATTAGGAGATCATATGATGGAGTCTGACAATGCAGCATGATACAGGAGGATTTAATCAGCCATGTTCAGTACAAGGGTCAACTGTGAGTGTCTCCTCTACTTTTACACTTCAGGTATTTTCAGGTAGTTAAAGGCATCTATGTTTGTTGTTAAGTGAAGCTGTAGTAAGTAATAGAATTGAATACGTCTTCTGGATCTATTTGTCCATTTGTTATACATTTGTCAGTGATAATGTCAAGTAGTATTTTCACCATCTTAAATGATCTTTGGTGTACATTTGAAAAGCTAAGTGCCTAGCTCAGGTGCACAGCGTAATGAGTTCCTTATATAGACAGACTCAATGCTGCTGCAGGTTTCACACGTGACCTGTTCTTGCCCTATGAACACTTTTCTGTCCTGTTGCGTGTCAGAAATGTATAGCACATTGTATTGATCATATTCATATCATAGGATTGATAGTTCCCTACAGGAGCTTGACACGTGGAGAAGCATGCGATAACCACCTTGATCAAGCTATTCTTCATAGGGCCTTACTCTGTACTGGCCCTCAATGGAAGAGTTCAAGTCTAACAATCACTGCATATGACTATTTACAGCGGTAATGTGAATATAACTACAGTGGGCTGGATCAGAAGATTTTCCTCATATTGCTCAATCATTGTTTTGAGATTCAATTTATTTTTCTTATTGAAACACATGGCATATTAACTTAGTGAAGACAGACTTAATCAGTGCCATCCAACACAAAAAACAGTCAAATGTATTCCTTCAAAGTCCAAACTCTGCTCCAGACTAAATGCATACTGCTACAGGAGACGATTAAAAAACCCAAGTATAGTATGTGTACTACCACCAACTTTCAAAAGCACAAGCTTTCAAAAGAAATATACCGGTACATAAATACTGAAACATGCAGCACAATCTGTATACATTTGCGTTTCACTCCCATGTTTCTCCTTAAAAGTAAACATTACCGCGATAGTAGGAAGGAGTAGGAAGGAAGCCATTACAACCACACTGGACAATCACGTTAACTCCTTAATGTGTTTTAGCGATCAGCCCTCTTTTTGAAATAAGTGTAGAGAATTGGGAATTTGCATGCTGACCCATTTCACATTCAATATAAATAGATTTATTAATGGTTTGCACCCAAAATGGCTTATACAAAGCAGATGTCATATTGGGATGTGGCTTTGGAGGAGATTGTGCCTTGGAGAGATGCGCGTGAGCAGACAGCAGAGTCAGATGATTTGCTTCTCATCATGTGTTCAGTGAAGAATGCACATCTGAACAGCAGTGGGTCTGTGCTGCACAATCTTCCACTGCATTTATAGTTTGAACTCATTTAATTTAACTCTGTGATTCATCTGTGGTCAGATCTCTCCCAGAGTTCCTCAAATATGATTTCCTCCCAGAGACAGACAGTTCAGAGGAAGTCTTATCTTGTAGGCCACTATATTTGTTTTTCTGTGTTGTACAGAAATGACACAAAGGTTATTTCTTTTGTTTTCATGAGGCAATGAATTTGTATTAACCTGTATGAGCTGTTTTAACCTGCAGTTGTTGCCAGTCTCAACATACACAGAAGTAGTATTTTTTATTTATTCTTTATTTAACCAGAAAGTCCCACCAAGATTTATTTTTTTAAATAACTAAATGTTTAGACAAAGAGGCTGAAATGTGGTCTCTGTCTCAATATTGTGTATTTTTCCACTGAGGAAGAGTCAAATTGGCACAATCTGACCAATTACTTTTAGCCATTGCCAAAATTCCTTACAGCTATTTTTGTAAACTCAATAATATAAACAAGTTCTCTTTAAACTGTGTTTTAGCCTAGATATAAGATAGAATCTCTTAATGTGCCGTTACCATGTACTGTTACCATAATGTAAATAATAAACACCCTGTTAAGATCTTACCTTTGTGTCTAGGTGAACCTCTGCTCTCCGTCCAACAATGAAACTTACCAGGACCGACTGCTGCGCCTAGAGGGAGACAAGGAGTCCCTGGTGCTACAGGTGAGACCTGCTCAAAACAAGTGTCATTACAGAAAGTTTGATTGAATAACTTTTCATTTTTATAGTGAGCAGCAACTATACACACCATCAAAGACAGCAGGCTAATTATCACTGGTACTGGCATTGAATATCAGCGCTGAGCCATGAAAATTTGCTGGATCGGTTCGGCTCCAACATATCAGTTCTGCCTACATCCTGGTTGGGCCTATGAATTTATTTAATAAGACTATTTACTGCTCGTAGTTGGTCCAGAAATTCTCATAATGTTTGAGCTTGAATACGAAGTTGTTCTTTAGTTACTTGAGAGATAAATAACAGCTCCGTAACACATTTTGGCATACAATATTTTTAGCTTTTAGGAAAATAACATCTTTTAGTTTTAGTTTGGTATCGGTTGATATCGGGTATCGGCAGAGTAAGCCAAAGCATTGGTAACTGTATTGGAACTGAAAAAGCTGGATCGGTGCACCCATAATATGTATGCTTTACAAGTTATGATATACATCGTCCTAAACGTCTCAGAAAATGTTTGAAAAGGTAATAAATAAGATAACTTTCAATTGTCAGATACACACACACTATTACATAAATATACAGAGCTTTACATTTAACAGGAACACACTATCATCTTGTCCCACTGTTCAGCTTCACACTTTTTTATTTTTCTATAATCGGGTCACATCCTTTCAAAGTGTTTCCTACTTTACATTCTTTCTTTGAACACGAATAAAACAGGATCAAAGAATCAAACCCTCAGGAGGGGATTTAATTCAACACATTTAACTATGTGGTTAATGAGCCAGAAATTTGTCTGGAGCGATAGGAAAACATCTTTAATCGCAGCTTCTGTATTTTGAGTTGATCCATAACAAACATGTTGGGGCACATAGGGACTGTCTGAGCAGGTGTTTACAGTAACAACCATGTGCTGCTGCTGAAGCCACAGATGACACATCTCATAAGACTCAAGACACCGAGATCTGTCTGCATTCGTACAAATTGTACCTTTGCTTTTAATTAACATTTATTTGTGCAACTTCAGAAAATACATAGTGAAACACAGTACTTATACTTGTAACATTGACAACACAGAAAAAGTGATTATTGGCTGCCTAGTAATTACCGAGTGAATACCTACTTAAAAAAACAGATTTAATTTATCCGTTTTAGAGTTAAGAAAATGGCACCATGTCCATAGCAATTTTACATTTAAAACAAAATATGATATCTTATGAATGATGCTCAAAATAGCACACACAGGAAGCAGTTAATATGGGTGTTTTTCTGTTAGCAAGACAACTTTTTTCCAAACTTTGCAAGATTAGGCCTAATATGTTCTGTCTTGCCAAAGAGTTACACTTAATTATGTGCTCAAAGAATAAAGCATTTTCCCTGGAATTAAGATTCATAAATATAAAATATATTTACAATTATGAAAAAACTAAATTCTTGGTTATTATTATTATTAATCACTTGTAATGTGTAGGTTGCATTCAGTTACTTTTTCATGAGTAATAAACCAAAGGTAGTATATTTTACTATGGTGTTCTCAAATGTGATGAAGCATTTTATCAGCACTTTGAAGCATGTCACATACCTGTATATCTCTTAAGTCTTAACCACTGTACTTGTTCCACATTCCATCTCTCTGGTCTTCTGATTGGCTCTTACCTAAAGTGACCGGGGCTTATTTTTTTAGACGCTGACTCTGATTGGCTCTCTGCAGGTTCCCCTTTGCGTGTTTGTGCTTTCCCTTCACTTTCCTTTCTGTTCAAAATAGTGTGCAGACCATGTGGACGTCCACCTCCTTTTCTGTTTTTCATAACATGTATTTAGTTCTGTGCAGGTAAGACAAAGGACTTCTTGTTTTGATATTGTATTATATTTTATTGTATGTCTAACTTATTGTAACCAGTGTAATATTTTATAATGTAATACAGTGCTTTTGACTATAAATGAACATAAATACTGATAGTTAGTGTAACATTATGGTAAAAGACTTTCAGGGATTCGGAAAATATTTGTGTGTTAGCTCACATTTTATTGGTTTTTTTTTTATATATAATATATGAGTGTGTTGTTCTTTTAACTTAAGCTTTTAATTACCAGACTTTTCATTTTCTTGTCTTGTGTTTGAATTTCTGTAGTGAATATTGCCTGTATATATTGTAATGATCTGATATTTTGTGATTAGCTCAGAGTTGGCATCTTTTGTTGTTCTTGTAACTGTTTAAGTGTTGTTGTGTATGTGACACTTGGTTGCTAAGTGGATGAGAGGTCCTATTCGTCAGTTATTAGTCAGTTTTGGAGACTGGCTCTAGTGAGTTGAGACTGCTGTTGTTTTGCTCTTGTTTTGGCATGGGTTAAGGTCTATAGTAGTCCTTGGGCTCAGTAAATAAACAACCAGAAGAAATTAGGCATGTTTCCTTACACCAGAACGCTACAATATTATTTTTTACATATTTATTGGCTGTGGTATAGACTTATTACTGTAGGTGCTGAGTGTAGTTTGCTCTAATGATGCTGAAATGAGCAGTCAGCTGTGTCTGGGAGCCCTGTGGGTGTGGAGGTGTAGTATTGTCACTGTCTGCACATTCCTGACTGACACACTGTGGTTCTGTGTAGTCTGAGCTAAACCACAAGCACTTCTCTATCAGTGTGATGTGAGGATTACCAACCGCAGATTAGTAAAATTGCAATATAGCCTACTACTATACCTATTACAACAGTCGACTTATCTACAGAGTGAGTTAACGGTGCACTACAGAACTTTTCTGGTGAGGGTCTCCATTTCTCAAAGTGTGGCATTGAACTGATCCATCTTCATGGAGAGAAGCAGGTGATGCCGTCAGACCACCTTCAGATCTGTGGAGAGGCAAACCTGCTCACTTAGAATGCATGTTTTTAACAGTATTTTACTAGCAACAACATATGTTTGAATAGTGGCGAGATAGATACACTTAATGCCATTCTGTGGAACATTCCAGACAAAGCAATAACATCTCCATGGAGACAATCAGGTCTTCCCAGAAAAGTTATATAGTCTTTGTTGTATTGTATCACTCTTTGGTAGGGAATTGACATATGCATCTAAAATGTCAGTATGACTACTTCTAGTTCCAGCTATAGGATTCATAAATTCATAAATTATACAACATTTCAAGTCAGTAGTCCTTCATGTTGTACTTACGAACCATACTGATCACATCTGTGCATATTCACGGAGGATAAATGTGTTTCTTTACAGGTGAGTGTTCTGACAGACCAGGTGGAGGCTCAGGGCGACAAGATCCGGGATTTGGAGAGTTCTCTGAAGGAGCACAGACAGAAGCTGACATCCACTGAAGAGATGCTGCAACAGGTAACACAAATACACTTTGATTCATTGGGATTTTTTCAGATTAACAGATTCAGAGTGTGTCACAGTCCACAGCACCTGTTTAATGCTATTACAATTTCAATGGTAGCAGATACATTTGAGCAACAATACAACAAATGTACGCATTACAAAGCTCACTCAATCCATCTTATTTTTAGTACCAGTTCCAACATACAAGTTCATGTTTCTTTCTGTTTAATCTGAAAATCCATTCAGAAGTATCACAAAAGCATAGATTAAACTTGCAGAGCCTAAAAATTACTTGTCATTTTTATTGTTCTTTGTACTGCACAGTGTATGGAGACTACCATGGTTAGTTTTTGATATTTTTGTCATGCCGACCATTTATCCAGAGCACATATGCAATTCCAATTCTGAGAATTTGACAAAGAATCTCCTAGTTTATAGCAAGATTTAATTCACATTGTTTCACAATAATTCAATTTAATTGTTGGAGTGAATCAAATTTCCTGTTGTGTGGTATGTGAGTGTCTTAAGAGGTCATGGACTGGTCATACGGCAAAATACATCATTACATTGAAATGAATTAAAATGGCAGGAGTGCCTAAAATAATAAATCATGTAAAATTAAAAAAAAAAACAAAACAAAACATAACAAAACTGAACAAGCCATGATAATGACAGTACATCTCCATTGATCTGTACCATCTAAACATTGTTTTATATATACAAGTTAAACAAAAGTACTTTAAATAGCTACAAGCTGTTATTTTAATATGATTTACATTATATTTAAACTGTCCAGACTATAAATGTGGATGCACAAGACACAAATTATAGCATGTGTCTTATAATACATGCACCTCCCATTGTAGTTGTTACTGAAACAATAGTAGTAAAATCAAGTTTAGACCCTGTGCAGCTGTAAAGAGCCTCATAACTACAGAGAACAGAGTGAGTGTGTTCTGATGTCTCCAGTTGTTGTTGACGTCAGTTCTGAGGCAGTCTCGTTTGGGACCAGTAAACTCAGGCTTAGAATCAGTCCTCTGTTGGGACAGTTCAACAGTCCCATTGTCCTGCTCCTGTCAGCACTGGGATAAAAGGAAGATTTACCAAAATAAAACAGCTACTGTGACTCAGCTTCAAAGACATAAGAATCCACTATATTGAATTATTTGTTATCTTATATTATTGTTCTTCAAAAGTTGTTACATGCTTATTCACACTTACTGTAAGTGGTGACTACTTTTACAAAAACTTTTTATTGTACTTTTTATTCCTTTCTTTTTACATCATTTTGACATTGACAATGGCTTCTCGATGGGAGCCGAAACAATGTCCAAATGACCACCATTGCGACCTTCTCTACATTTTATACAAAACTAAGATTTAGTGTATCCCACTAAACGAAATGTTGAAACGAGGCTGAGCTCAGGTCTTGAGGAGTGGTGGTTAAACAGTGTTGTGATTAGGCTGTTTGACTGTAAACAGATGAAGGACTGTGTGCATAGTGATAACATGAGGCTTTGTTCTGTCCCAGTGTGAGGATAATGGTTTGTCCAATGACCTCTTGTTTCTTTCCCTTAATACATCAGAACAAGTAACACCAGCAGTAGGAACATGGGGCCTGCTCCTTCTTAAACTGCTTAACTGAAAGCAAAAGGCTGAGTTATTTGATTGAATAATTTCACATGTGCTCAGTTTTGGGGGGAGTCGCTGCTGGAACTGACAATGCAATATCCAATCCAAAATGTGAGAATGTAATGTGTAGATTAGTGTGTGACAAAGTGGGCCTTTGTCC
>JACM01001672.1:0-37448 GCA_000787095.1 Periophthalmodon schlosseri | reverse complement strand
ATCAGTTTTGATCATTATTGAGTAGAATATAATGCTAGTGTTACAATTGCTGTGTTGACCCCTGTTGTGATAGCTCTTGGATATTAAATGGTCTAACCTCAACAAAAGGATTGTTAAATTGGTAAACAGAGGCTTTTCTTCACCCGTTTCAACTCTGCATCATATCCCACGGCACCCCACGCATCTTTCAGTGTGCTTCTGGTCCAGCTGTGATGGCTCCCATATGTCCATAACACATGTCACCAGTTTCTTATAAAAACACATTCCCATTTAAACACTATGAAAACACAGGATTGAACCTTGGGATGTATAAATGTTTGGGGTTTGATTTGGCATTGTGCACCATCGTGTGTGGGTTTCTAACTAGAAGAAAAGAAGCTGCCACGTCATTGCCAGAAACTAGGATTTTTTCCACCACCCACCCATTGGTTCTTTCCACCTGTTCCTCCATACTTTAAAGTCTTAACAATATCTGTTTTTTCCTTTGCTTTCATTCAGAACTGTTTATGACGGTTTTACCCATTCTACCTCTATCAGCCCAGACACATATAAATGGATGTAGACATTTTCCACACTGTATTTCTTCAAATTATTTTGCTCTGTCTGGGATGTGCTTTGGAGTTTCCTGTTCCCAGCCTTCTTGCTTCGCTGAGAACCTACAAGTAGGAAGTGGCAATCTGGCACACATTTCCCATCTCTGCTAGACTCGTCAAAGAGGACATGTCACGAATGTCACTTCCCACTCTCTCCTGCATTACCAAGCTATGCTTTGTATGAATGAATATGCTGGTTTAGGAAATAATGATGATGAAAACTGAGCCAACTCCATGTGGAGGTACTCCAATTAAGACTAGATTTAGACACGCTATAATTGTGTTTTATTAAACCTCATGTAATCTCGGTTAGTTGTGTTTTGCTTCTTCTGCCTCATTTGTCGTCCTTTCACTTCCCATGATGCCTTTCTTCCATCTTCACGTCCTGTCAATATAAAATACAAAAATAACCCATGGCAGTGGCCCCATGTGCAGACAGCTCAAGGCTGTTCTCAGGCCTGTGTTTGTTTGTGTGCAGGTCCATGAATGTTGAACTCCAGAGAAAAGCAGAGTACAACTATCATGGTTTTCTCGTTTGAACTAATATAAACCAGTGATTTATATTATTATGATGTTGCTTTGAGCACATCAGAAGAAGAGTAGAACAAGTACCTCCATGGATGGGTTATCTTCAGATGTTCATGTATTGGTTGCACAGGTTCATGCATAATCAGTGTGAACTATAGACCCTTTCGGTGTCATCAGAATGTTCAAAATTCCAGAATGAAGGCGACTGGAGGCAAAATGAAGTAGAACATAATACATTTTCAATGTTTAACAGACACTAGATCTAAATGCAATAAATTAACACATATTCTGTGTCAAAATCTCAGTTAGGCTGCTTTTTCTATCAAAGAATGGGAAATAATGATATCCCTCCGTATCTTTTAATACATCAATATCAACCACTGATACAGCGTTGAGTCTTGAATTGTCTTTTCTCTATTGAAATTGCATTATGTTCCACTTGCCTCCAAATTTAGAATGTATTTGTCTTTTAAAGTCTTCATGATCTTATGCATTTTAGGGTTAGGCTATCTAGTCGGGAAAAGTAATCTTAAAAATCCACCTTTTCATATAAAGCATAGCATATCCTTTACATTGAGCATGTTTGTTTGAGATTTGGCATGTTGTTCTTTTTTTCTTTTCTTTTTCAGGCACAGAGGCCAGCCATGGCAGCTGGGGCACAGAAGCAAAAGTCACGTGACGCACGCTACAGTTAGCCACGTATTTTAGCGTAATTACCGCTGTAACTAAACTTAACTTCTCAAGTTTTTTTTTTTTTTTTTGGAAACCGCCCCTTTGTCTTTAGAAGGGCCTGAGCCTATATGTAAGCTATTCAACAACATAAGCAACCACACACGCAAACGTATCTTATGATATGATGTGAGCATCTAATTGAATTAGATTGATGTGTGCCCACCTCAAGAAGCTACAGCTCTGTATAATGAAAAAAAGGCTAGCATAGAGCCTACCTTCTAAGTTGAGTTTGTTATTACATTTACTTCGTTACGCTTCGTGGTTCTTTTACGTCTTCTTTTCCCTGTAGGCTACGTCCTTTGACAAGTTGCGGTAACACAAGAAGATGTGAGGTGAGTCTTCATCCCATGCTTCATCCTCACACGCGCCATAATCTGTTTTTGGATTGCGCAGGGAGGACCGTGTGATATATTGAAAATATCTGTAAAACACTGATCCTGCTGGACATCTGTTTGACAGAGTGATCGGAAAAGCTGGATTCTAGATTAAAGTGAAGTAAGTTTGTGTTTAGTAAAAGTAAATAGCCTAATAAAACGTGAAGAAGAAGGGGACTAGTTAAGGCTAGTTATATTTCTAACAGACCAGAGGTATCAAGTATCAAAAACATATTTTTTATTTATTTAACGGATTTATGTAGGCTTAGTTACCCAGAAGTGTCCAAATTATGCAGATCACCATGAAATTGTTTGTTTTCTGCTACAAACTTTGATACTATCAATCTAACTGAACTTGGGTTGTCATTATCAGTAATATATTATATGTTATGTTACAAGCACAGATTTGATCTACTTTTCTGGCCATGTTATAACCTACTTCTAGTTATCGTAGTTTTGATTTGATCCTGTTGCTTTTGGTTTGGGAGCCAAATCATGACAACTTTGAATATTAAAATCAGCTTGAATGCTTGCATACTTGTCAGGTCCCACCCTCGCTCCCCTTGGACCTACAGCTTGGAGGACCCTCCAAAAATAACCCATAAGAGCTGTGAAAATCTCCTTGCAGTCATGGATGGTCTGGGGAGAGTGTTTAATGTAAGACACATTATCAAGCCTCACAGTTAGCCTCTGGGGGAGAATAGACACTGCATCACTCCATAGGAGGAAGACATTATAACTTATCACCACTGGTTCACCTTTGCATTTAGAAATGTAGGATATGAGCTGTAGATCTTACCCCTGTCTAAAGTCAGTGCACTAACTTATTATTTTTATTTCTAAGAAAAGACTTTGCACGGGCCTGTATACTACTTATGATCTTATAAAACCTGGATAAAATGCAGGTGCTAATTTAGGAAGGGCCTCAAGCAGTATTTTGTTCATTTCATTGGACCTGTTGTGGCAATAGCAATTGGAAAAGTTGAAACATCATCAGTTTAGATGCAAATGATGCAGTTTTGTATGCAAATGAAGCCTGTAAACATGTAAACATTTGCTCATATCATATAATTTGTATGATATTTCTTTTGAACACAATGGTGCATAGAGAAAAAAGCTCAGACAAAAGGAAAGAGGATTGAAAAAGAGAAGTTAAATCAGACCTAAATCTTTGGGGAGATGGTAGTTTGGGACAGACAACTTCACAGATGTTTTAAAAGCGCTAATCTGATCTTTATGCCAGGCCTTCCCCTTCTCTCCACTTTTTTTTTCTCTTCTTCTTCTTCCATTAATGTATCTCCGGAGCACTGTGTACCACGGCTCACTGATGGACCACTTCTTCACAAGCCTGTTATCGACCCTGTTTCCACTCAGGCACATGTGCTATTGTAATAGAGACATTTGGCATCAAATGAGTATTTTGAAAAATAAATTTGCGGAAAGCAGTCTGTTAGAAAAGATAAAAGGAAAGTAGGGAGTATGTATTTTCTTTGGGAACCCACCCATGACGATTATACATTACATCCAGTGATCGCACTCTTCCAATGCACTGGTCCAAGCACCATTTATTCGAAGGTTCAGTGTAGGACTTACAAAACCCGGGTTATTAATGGCATTAGTAACTTTTTAATACCGACTTATTTTATCTAAAAAAATAATAATAAATGCTGTTTAATTCACTGTATTCAAAAGTAGTTTGTAAATCAGATTGAATATAGGCTATTTAGGTCCGTCCCTCTCTACTTACATGCGTTTACAGTTTACAGAGAAAAATCTATTAAATGTTGCCATATTACTCAATTATTACTTTGTTTTTGTTTAAATTATTTAAAGTTAATTTGCTTGCCATTATTAAAACTTTTTGACCAAAGCCTGATAATCCTCTGTATGTTTCTATGCCTTGTTCAAATAAAAAGTGAACAGTCTTTCTTCTTTTGCACTTGCTTTTTTTTCACTCTAGTCTGGGGGTATATTTTAAACAGTGTCTAAGTTGAAGATCTTCTAACAGCAAATCTTGTCCTTCCATAAACAGAACAGAAGCTGCCAGTATAAATACCACAAGCAGCAAAAGCTAAAAATACATTACAGTACTCTTCATAGTAGTTAATGTTTTCAATATACATTTCCAACTTATAGGCAAGCTTCCTGTATGCCTGCAGATGAGTTTTGTTTGGTATTTTTGATCACACACCTTGACTGAGCAACTCGTAAACCATGCTATGATGAGTCCAAGCTGGCAGCCGCCCCAGCACTTCCACACAGCTCTCTCCCCTTTCCTCTGCTCCATATCGTCGCTTCCGCACACTGTTGAACATCTGGAGAAGAGTGATGTCCTCCGAATAAACAGTGCAACAGCTGTACCCCCTCCTCTCACCATCACTCTCTCCCCTCATCACTTGATTACTCCTTCTATCTCAACTCAGGCTCTGCTGCAGTCATTGGGTCCCATCCTCTCTGCTTCAGCGATGCCTGGCCAGTAAGTTGACAGATGCAAATGATGGATGTGTTTACGGCACTGCGATGGGCCTTTTGATTAAGGACACAGCGGACACATGCAGAGAGAGGCAAATGCTCAAATACAGTGTTCATGCAGAGGTTTAAAGAGAGTTTTTATATACTTGATACTTGATTTCTATTTCATTCTATTCTATTACAAGTGCAACAAATACATATTTGTCGAATATAAAAATGTAAGGTTCTTATCATAACCAAGATGCCTAAAATGACAATAGTATTAAAAAAGGTAACACTTTCTAACAGCTACAGTTTTAATAGCAGTAAAAGCATGAACAGAGAATTTTTTCATAACGAACAAATAGTTTATTAAGACTCAGGCTTAGTAACTAATAAAGTAGTTAATGGACTACTTCATTATTTCCCTAACCCCTTAATTAAGCAGCTCAGCCTCAATCATTCTTAAACTATTCTTCATTATGAATTAGGTATGTGTCCTTGCTTTAAGACCAATTGAGGTGTAGCTATTGTAAGTAAAAAAAGAAAAAACATCTCTGATTTAATTGGCCTACTCTTTATTATAGTAGTCAGCCTAATGGCTCTTGATTTATTTCCAGATTTTTGTTACAGCTAAAATAATTGCTCACAATACAAGCATGGCATTACAAAAACAATGTGCCAAATAGAAACTGGCACATTGAAATTCTGTTGATTTATTGTCTGTAACTTCTGTGTTTTATGAGGTTTTGCTACAGGTTTCTTGTCTACTTTGAGGCTAAACTGTTATATTTCACTCTCAGTGCTCCAATAACATTGTTTTGAACAGCTGTTTATGATTAAAAAAAAGGCTCAGAAAACTACAATTTTCTGAACCAGATCATTTTTAAGTGTGGAAAAATGTTAATTACAGAGACAATAAGTTTGTATATTTTTGGTCAATATTTTAACATTATTACATCTGTTTTAGACTTAACTTTTTATTATTTTTCACCTGAGGCTTTTCACTTTATTAGCTGCAGGAATAGAGTGAGCAAATCCATGAACACAGCTGTGTAATTCATCAAATCTGCTGTAAAGACTAACAACTTTGGCACAAATTATTAGTAAACTCAAATCTATTCAGGTTGATTTTGTTTGAGAAATTGTTTATGTCCATGTTTTTATTGTGTGTATTGTCATGTATTTATTTATTTTTTCAAAAACAAGTATAGGAGAAGTATAGGAGATATTTGCTAGATTCAAACTATTAAAATGCACAGTTTATTCCAGAAGAAAAAAAAAAAAGTATTAAAACATTTCTCCTATGACAGGATTCTTCGCGATCATTGCAGTATATGGAGTCACATTCACCTATATGAGTTCATCCAGCAAAAGATGCTGAGCGACTCCTTCCTCTTGATGCACCAGTGGTTCTGCTCCTCCAGCCCTGCCTACAGGATGGAAGGCCACTCAGACACAGTGAGAAAAGGTATGAAATGTAGAGGAAAGGAATGAATGAAAATTCCACTGAAGGGTGAAAAAGCATCCCCATTGCAGGACACCTGTCAAAACATAGTTTATCATACTGGAGCTATCAGGGAGCACTGGAGCGGAGACAAAACTGGTCTCTAAATGAAGAGAGATTACCACGTGATTAGATTTTATGGATGTTATGTGAATGTTGAAGAGGCTTGTTAAAAGAATAGCCTTTAACATCTGGTCCATATGTGGCTATATGAAATACACATGTGAGCCAGTGCCTTCTGGCTTAGGACACTTCCGGAAGATCGCACAGTTGTTTTGACACAGTGCACCTGCCTCTCTGCGCTCTAGGTTTCCTCTCTTTGGTTTCTGCATCAGATCTGTTTGTTATTAAGACTTTGAGGTGAAGCTCCACATCCGCGCTATCTGCTTTATGTTTCAGACTGAAACCACCAACTCAGCAGCAACAAGGCTCAGGAGGAGAATACTTTGACATCTGTTGTAATAATTTGGGGCACTATTACTTTACTGCATGACACACTATATACACATATAACTGTGGTTTAGTGCACTTATGGGGTTTCTGTCGTTGAAAACTGGTTTTGATGTTTGAAGTGGAGAGCTTGAGACCACAGACACAAGTTTTGATGTGCTACAGGATGCAACCTTGCTTTGGTCACTAATTCTCTTCCAAATCATTTTAATATATACTAAAACTAAGTAGATTATATTTTATTAGGCTGTAGAGTCCTCTTGACCCCAGGTAACCTGTGAACAACCCCATATGCCTCCCAAACTTTGACTAATATTCAATATCTTGTAAATAAGATATTTGTGCAAAATAGTTTCACTGAGCGAAATGCAAAGTGAATTCCCTGTAAGTTAGCCTGAAATGATACACTTTATCATGACATTCACTAGTGCTATCAACCAGCCCCAACATTCACTGTGGTTTTGTGTATCTTTGGGGGTTGTTGCTGCACTGTATAATGATTCTTTGCTTTATATATTGAATGCACTGTGAAATGTTTCCCTCTTTGTTACATAGTTGTAGCCGGTAATGTGTGAAGCATCTTCATCATCACTTGAAAAACAGTTAAGATATAAAGAGTCATAACAGTCATGCTGCTTGCTCTGTTTAATAGAGGTATATTGTCGAACATTTTACAAGCCGTTTCCACTGGGAAAGAAATGCAACATAACAAAACAATGATTTAGCTCAGCAGAGAACATGTTTATAGCCCCTGTTTAGAAGGCACTAAAGTCTGAATCTTAGCACATGCACACAACTAGCAAAGACGCCTTTTTTACACTTCAGCAGCTACAACACAGAGCTTTACTTTTGTTTGTTAGTCGAGCTTCTAATGACAACACCACATTTGTCTGCTATCATGTTGTACTTTGAACTGTGCAGTGGTTATTATGTGTTACACAGACTTAATACACTGAGCATCTATACAGGCGTGTGGCCTCCATAATCGCTGGAAGCTCTAGGTTTGCCATATACTCTGTTGAGTGCAGGTATCTTAAATACTTTAAAGATTAAATACAACATATTGCTAATATTTAAATACAGAATGTGTCTCTTAAATTATACATAATCACAAGACAACCATCTAATGACTGCAACAGAAATGTACAAAAACATTTTAAATAATAAGATAGTGGTACATTCAAACAATAGCATAATACCTCTTCAGTATTCAAATATTGCTTTGTTTTAAATAGCTTGTATGTAAGGGTGCTTGTCGAACTCTGTCTTCATATTAAAGTGTTCACCCTCAGTTAAGACACTGTGTTAGATCCCACACTGGTGGCATTGTCGTATTGCTGGTGCTGTTGATAAATGCTAGGTTCTTTAAACCATAATATACTGCAAAGCTTTAGGTGCTGCTAGGCTTGGCAGTTTGGCTGCTCTTGAAGAAATATGAGAGAATCTAATATCAAGGCCCTGGCTTCTTTTCAGTGACCATGAACGTTATAAATATGTAAACTAATGCATCACTACATAAGTTAGTAATATCTTTTGGCAATACTGTTGATTTTTTTTTTCTTTTTGCACTAGTCTTATTGATAATGTTTTAGCATCCATTTTATGTCCTTCAGTTTAGCTTTTATTTTTGGTCATCACTTTCCATCTTCTCTTCTCATTGCTACATTCAGATCTCATTCTCATTGGATTGTTTAATCAGTCATAGGCTTTGTTTTTATTATGCTTTCTGCTATGGTCAGATATGATGCTCATTACCGGCAGCCGCACCCTTCCACCACCATGTCCTGGTAGTTCTTCAGTACCACTCGGTCTTGGGGGTCCAGGTAAAGAAGGGCGATGGGGCTGAGGGAGGTGGGAACACAGCAGGCCCGGGGCACTGCTCCATTGACCGAGTTCACCAAGGTCTGCACCATGGCATGGCTGGAAGAGTTCATGTGATCGGCCAGTGGGAAGCGGCACTCGCCCAGGCAGAAGAAGGCGTCATAGCCACTAGGAGCAATAATCCACCTGTGCCATCCGACATCATTGAAATCTACATAGAGATTATGGCGCCGGCACCTATTTCGAGAGAGACGCTTTAGTTTGGAAGCACGCCCACCATTTCTTTTTACTCTTCTATCACCCCAACCAAGCCCTCCTTTATTGCCAGCCCAGCTTCGACTTGCTTTTTTGGTCTTGCCCCAGTCCCTATAATGGTCCATGCTACTATTCCTGTTTCTCTCTTTTGTTCCTTTTCTCCCTCTCATCTTCTTCAATATACTAGGATTCCTTCTACCATGTTTGACTAAAGGCTCACCACGGCCATCATGGCTATAGGTCACCAACAGGGGTCTCTCTTGAGTCCAGCTGTAGTCGTCCTGCTCCACAGACCTGCGTACCCTCAGATGACTCTCTCTGGTTTCCTGGTCAACAACAGATGTGACGTTCTGGTCGTGGAGTGAGCTGTTGTTCTCTGATTGGAGCTCCAGCACAAAGCCCACTCTGCCAGGTCCAGAGAGGGCCCTATGGAGGAGCTCTGAGCTCAGACTAAATGCCTCCCACAAACCCTCCTCTTGACCATGGCCTATTAAACGACTCTCAATCAGCACAGGGTTTGGATCTTTGAAGGTTTCAGAGAGATACAGGTTCAGTCTTAGGGGCCAAGGGCCCAGAGTTGCCCTGTCATTTCTCAGGAGCCTGAGCTCAGCAGACAGCAGCGTTTCATCATGTGGGATGGACGAGATGTTGAAGGAGATGTGCAGTCTCTTGTAGTCTTCCTCTGCAGCATCACTAAAGGGCTCTGTAGAAAGGGTAAAGAATTACATTTTTTTTGTGTATACAGCTGTGTTTATTTTAAAGGTCTCAAAGTTCCCTTTTTAGTGCTAGAATGATTTATGGTCGCTATAAACACATTACATGGAGTTGTGTTAAAAAGGCCAAATATGTCGCTCCATGTAAGCTCTAAGAATAACCAAGTTGCCCTCCCATGTATCCTGAGCAGAAAGCTTACCTGAGTGGTGGAAGCTGCGCACTGTGTTGGCCTGTTGGATGTGGTGAGAGGGAAAGCTGAAGGTTGGGTCCTCCAGTAAGTGGTACTGCTGCTGGTGGTAGTGGTACAGGTCGAGGAGGTAGCGCGGAATCTGGACTCCAGTACGGGGCTCAGGTTTGGACTTGAGGCCCAGGCGGCTCAGCAGCAGGCTCTGAATGGTGTGAGCCACACTGGGCTCAAGTACTGAGCTGGACTGGCCATGGTCGATGTGGCTGGCTTGTCCGCTGTGGCGACCTGATGAGAGCAGAGGTAGCAGCAGGACCATCAGGAGCAGCAGGTTAGCAGGGAGCATGGTGAACCTGCACAGACCAAAGGGCCAATGTCAAATAAGGAAATTACAGGTTACAGATAATAAAGTCATTTACTGACATAACCACACAATAAGAAATACTGCTTTCAAAATCTGCAAAAGGCATAGCTCATGAGAGTCTCTCAGACTGTATATCATCGGGATGTCTCATTCTTCCTGGACACACTAGTTTCTCATTAGTCTTGAGCCTTCATGTAGCATATGCTCAGGAAATTTACAGTCCAGTTATGTCCATATGAGGTTGTTGTTATGAAATGCTGTAGTAACAGCACAAGTTTGCTTTTTTGTTTATACAAATTTATGACTAGTTTCTTCACCGCCGGGACCTATATTTCATTTGAGAAAGCAAAGCCTGAGAAATTAGTCTCTGTCTGTGATATAAACATGTTGTGGAGAGAGAAGATCACAATGTAGCAGTGAAAGATATGTTACATCAATCAAAGTCTGAGGACTCCAGTGCTGTTATGGACTTGCAGGGTCCTGACAGAACCGCAAATCATGCATTTGTCGCAGCACACTTTAACATTATACCAAACACAGCTAGAAAAAAACGTTTTGTCTAAAGGCTCAGATTGAATATGTCAGGCATTCTTATCTGTACTTAGGATTCTGCTCTCTGCTGGAACATGACAATTACAGGTTTAACACAATAACCTCACTATTTCTCAGGCTACACCTTTGAGGTGGGGGGCTAACCAGCATTAGAGCAGAAATTACATTCTAATCGATGTTTTGAAACTATTCCCTATATCTAATTGTTAGCTGCTATATCTTGTCTTCACTCCTCATTATCTCTTTCTGTAAGGGACTCTGAATCGATTAGCCTCAATGTTGCCTGATAACACCTTTTTATGATCATGCAAACACATAATCACGCTAAATGACTGCTAATGTTCTCTGTTGCCAGAGAACAGGTGAAAAAGAGGTCACGGATGGAAAGGCTTGTGTATTTTATGTGCATGTGCCATTGCATAGACAGGCCAGGCGTTCAAAGGGCAAACAAGCGTGGGATTACTGCTGGGTGTCCATTAAACCAAGAACCACACCCAGTGCCGTTTCACCTGAGGCCACTCCACAAGAGGACTATTACAGATTAGGACAGTTCAGGGACAGCCTCTCCCTCTCAGGACAGCCTCTCCCTCTCAGGACAGCCTCTCCCTCTCAGGACAGCGTCTCCCTCTCAGGACAGCGTCTCCCTCTCAGGACAGCGTCTCCCTCTCAGGACAGCGTCTCCCTCTCAGGACAGCGTCTCCCTCTCAGGACAGCGTCTCCCTCTCAGGACACCCCCCCCCCCCAGGGCCAGCCTCTCCCTCTCAGGACAGCGTCTCCCTCTCAGGACAGCGTCTCCCTCTCAGGACAGCCTCTCCCTCTCATGACAGTCTCTCCCTCTCAGGACAGCCTTGTAAAGCACATTAAGGACAGCAGCAGCAAGGTCTGTGTCTCCTGTACTGTCCTCACCTACAAAACCACCTGCCGGGTTCAAAGGTTTACACAAATATGCCCTGGGTGTGTCCCGCTTCCAACTATCACAATGACAGAGGCCCTCCTTGTCTTTGACATAGTTACAGCTGTTCTCACTGGAGGTCTGTGTTATGGTTGGTGAAAGCTCTAACTGAGTGTACGTCTAAAGGTTTATGTAGACACATTCTAGAAATTGTCACAAAAAAGCATTTTATGGACGGCGTCATATAGTATTTTTAATTTAAAATAACCTAAATATTGCATGTGTGCTCTTTGATTAGTTAATAACACTAATAATGAAATGCATGATAGTTGCATAGTACTAGTAGTATGGTTGCTGTGGATTATCAAATGAGACGCCACTTTTGATTTCCCGTGGTTTGGATGCACAGGTAAATGGACTATGTAGGATTTGAGGTGTATTCACACTTGATCCTGGTTTGTTCTTGGTTTTAGAGGGGGTTAGTTCTTATTTATTAATGATTATAGCTGTTAGTGTTCACTCTTCCTATAAGCTCCTATCTAGGCTATCCTACCTTCGGCCCATAGTTGAGTTGAGTCACTTTTGACCCCCCATTGTGAATTTATGTCTATTGTAAGGAACTGTATGTTGTACTGAACACACATTGTTGCCCAGTAGAAAACAGTAGATGTAACCGGCTTTAATTATCTTTAAATGTTGTGGTTGAGGGTAACACCCACCTTAAGAATGACTAATTCAGTTTGTCCAAAAGCCTGACACTTTTATTATGGCTACATGTGTTTTTCCCGTGACTGTTACAGCTAGACTATACTATGGTTAAATCCCTAGATTAATCATAACTGGAGACGTACAGTAAGGCAAAGGCAGGGGGCCTTTTCGTGCCTATTAGACATATTAGTTTTGACCTGACCTGTGTGAGTAGACAGTGGTGGCGGTCTTTATTAATTAAAACCTCTGACCTCAAATGTCTGTGTGTCACCTCTGCTTTTGTCACGTTGCCCCTGGATCCACCTTTTTATCTATTTCAAACCCCATTTCCCCTTTCCTACTTCCTCCTAACATTCCTTGAACTGTGCTGCCCTTGCGCTTTGTTTTGTTTCCTTTTTTTAAATACACAAATTTCATATCTTGTTTGCTAATGACTTCTATGTAAGTATCACTAGCTTTCCTTTGTTGTTAAAATTTGGGATTCTGTGTCTGAATGTTAAAGTGATTTTTCCTCCTGTAAATGAATGGTGTTTTTGCGGAAGAGTGTGGAGCAGTGTGGCCGGGCCAGAGGGTCCGGAATGTCACCGCAGCGGGCTGATTTATCCACTGCTGCTGTCTTCATGTTACGCCTGGTCCCTCCACTTTCCCTTCCTGTTGTTCTTCCCGTGTTTCTTTTCCCAAATTCCTTCTCTCACTTTCGCCGATTTCTTTCTCTCTCCTCCCTGATGTTTAACTTAAAAAAGCTCTCTGAATGTGATTTGTTCCTCCTCAATACCACAGGGTTCACGTTCTCTCCCATTGAGCAAATAATATGTCATGTCAGCCAGCCTCCTATATGATATACAGTACAGTACAGTAGACCGCAGCTGCACATTTGCTAGCATTACAAACATTTTCCCAGCTTGCAACACCACAGTTGTTATAATTAACTGTGGGGTTACTGCACTTTATTTCCCCTAACCTATGGCTTTGAGTTAATGCATAATGGTTGTACTCACTCAGGGGTGACAGATGAAATCATTTTATTCCAGGTATAGGCACGGTATGGTTTTAATGGAGACTATTATAACAGCAGTCTAATTTATCCCATATGGACCAATTAACTGACTAATAACCCAGACGAAATACATTTGCTGACATGGATACTGTGTGTAACTGTGGAAAGTACACTATGGCAGTTTAATAAAATTGGTAATAACTAACATGCACTACTATGGACCTTTGCAAGCATCAACAGGTCACTTTTTATTAGCAGGTCTCATTCATCTTATGCTACAGGGTGGTGGGGGTATCACAAATGCATCAAGACTCAACACTAGGAAAACATAAGTGGAAATCATGACACTTGCAAAGGTAGTGCTAGCCGCTAAATCAATGTGAAATACAGAACAAAAACATGCCTCTGGTTTGTACATTAGAGCAGCATTAACACTGAGAGCCAATTCAGAGGGGGACCAGGAGCTGCGTGCTGACTTACGTTATGCTCTTTGAACTCATAACAGACGCATTATTTCTGGACAAGTTGCTTACCGGACAGGATTTTTGATTGAGCAACAGTGTGCCAGCAGTGTGCATGTGTGTGTGCGCTTCTCCCCAGAGTGACTAATAGCTTGAGCAGCGCTGCTTCTGTGGCCTGTGGTTTGACAGACAGAGAGGTGTATGAATGTGTGTGTATTTTGTGTGTGTGTGTGTGTGACAAGGATGTACTACTCACGTCCAGGTGTGTTGGGATGTATGCAGAGTCCATGGTTTATCCTTGAGATCCAGTGTTAAGATCCCTCGTCTCTCACTCCTACTCTTCCAGACGAGCAAAGTAGACTTTTGACGTGGTCTTTGATTTTCTCCTTGCTCACTCAGAGAAAACAATATCTGTCTTTTCTGTGGCTCCTGGGTATAAGAGCTACACTTATTATTGCTTTTTCCATGTCCCTGCAGTTAAGCTGTTGTCAGTGTTGCCAGATAAGCACACTACGCCTGACCAGCTTCCTCCTGCCTGGCTGACCTCTCTTCAGGCACCTCCCTCTCCCTGGTTCTGCACCTATCGCCCTCCAGTTCCAACTACTCTGGCACTGTCTGCATCACCAGCTGCATCTAACTCCAGGTCTCTTACTGTCTGTGGCGTCCTCTCTGCTCTGTTCTCCCTTTTGTATCTCCTCCCACTTTCCTCTCTCACCCCATTCTCTCTCCCACATGCAGCCAGACACATGTTTTTTTGTTTTTTTTTGTCTAGGTGGTCAAATTGGCTTCAGTAAAATTGACTTTCCTGTTCACGTAAAGTCTCCCAAGAAGTGATGTCACCAAAAGTCTGTCCGTAAGCATTGGGATACTGCTATATTACATTACTTAACATTAACCTGACATAAACATACATAAATACAATCCAAATACCTGTTTCCTTACATTTCTGAAAAATAAATAGACTCTTAAACATTTTATATTTAGTATATGAAATAAAAATCTCATTAAATCTTTTTTTTTTTTTTTTAGAAAAGATTCAGTCTTAAGCACATCATTATGAGAATCCAGTTGGTATAATAGACAAAATTCAGTAGTGTGCCATAAGTTGTTCAATGTTGTCTTTTGAATTAACAAACATTTTAACTTGTTTTAAACCACTTTCAGTTTAATTTATGTTTATGTAGCCATTGCGTCGGCCAGACAATGCCACAATATTAGAAATACTGACTCACAAGGAAAAGCTATGAATGGATGACTCATAAGCTCTTACATGAAGTCACCACTTTTGTGATATGTGATTGGATGGAACTACAAAAAAATGTACTATGGTTTTAAGCAAGGTGCATTTGTCCTTCCAGCTCAAAGGAATTTGTATTCATGGTGTGGGCCCATGAGAAAACGTCTCTTTAGGATGCACCGTCTCACATATTAGGACTCATCTGGAGAATCACTCCTCTCTGTCCCCTGCGCTTGTCTGTCCCGTCCACTTACGTGCTCAGAAAGCCACTCTCGCAGACTTCATTCATCCCCAGTCACTGATCGCCCCAGGCATCTCTGTGAATGGATTCCTCCAAAAGTCATTTATCCCTGTCTAACAGGTAGAGTCTCAGTGAACACTGTGGCAGTGTAGTGACACTAGTGAAGAAGAAACGTGACTCATGATTGTGGTACATATCAGCCTCATGGCATAATTGTCCAAATTGAGATCTTTGCCTCATTCTATTGTGCAAACACTGCTGCATCTTTAGGTATAATTGGCTGTGCCCCTAATACCTTGTGATTTAAATTCATTTATTTATATATTCATTTCATTTAAATTATACAGTACTTGAAAAAAAATAAACATTTAACTTGAAAGGAAATTGAAAAAGGTAATTGTTTATTCTCAGTATAATTCTAACAATTAAATTAAATGTGTGTCTCAGACTAGCGCAGTCACAGCTTTCAATTCAAATGAGCTTTAATTCCAACCTCCAGGTTTCCCATCCTCTGGAAAATCCTTCGGCTGTCTGTCCCGCGGACTTCCGACGGGGGTGGAGAGACCCATAAAGCAATACCTCCCTACCATCTAAACTGGGCCTTTTTTCTACATCCCACCTACAGGCCATTAAACACTTTTGCTTCTGTATTGGCACACGCAGATCATTTTTCTTCTTTTCTCCACAAATATTGTATAAAGTTTAAAAACAGGACCCATAAAATGGTATATCATTTTATCAATTACATGATTCCTTACACTGTAGTGGTTTGTTTCTTATTGAAACACTCCAGAGACCATGGAATTCATTAATATTCCATTGCACAGTGTGCAAGTGAGTAATGCAGATTAATAATCTTATTTAATCGAAATTAAGTATACAGAAGTGAGTGAACTATGAGGAGGGGCCAAATAAAATAAGATGAGATGCTTAGGCACATAACATGGTAGACGATGCCGTGACAAACTTTGTGCATGACAAACATGAAGAGCTGCAGAGGAAATGTATTTGTTATGATGAATATGTCATTATCATATGACATTTTTCAAATCTATAGAATAATAGCCCTGCTGCTATATTCATTTGTTTTATCTCTTACATTGGATGACAGACTGAGCACTAATTTACTTTCTTCCAAATATGTTTTTTCTTAAAATTAATCCAGTTTAATCTCGATATATAAATTGTGAACACTATGCAAACAAGAGCTGGGGTGAGCAGATGTCCTGTACATGGACACATAGGAAGTCAGACATATACATCCCTTTTACAGACATCCAAACAGGGGCAGACATTTTGTAGTCATTGGCAAAGAATTCAAAATTAAGTTTTTGCAATGATAAGATTCTTTACTCCTAAGTCACTGTTGAACTCTTCTCTTTCTTGCCAGCACTAACATGTACGTGGACGACCGGGTATGACACTGTAACCTTACAAAACTCATGCAGTTTTTATACATTCAATGTTTTTTTTACATTTTTACACAAAAAAGACTGGCAGCTTAACAGGAAATGTCTTGGCCTCCTCAATACTCATTTTAGCAATACTGTATTTGCAGATGCTAAAGTCAAGGTCAGTGTGTGCTGTGTGTGTGTTGTGCTGTGAAAGGCGTGTATGCATGCATTATCTTTGTGAAGGACATTTAAACAGGGATGGATTTGTCTTTCATTGAGACATGCTCTGATAACACACTGCTACGCAGATGCATTCAGTGTCGCAGTGGTCAAACATAGTACAAAAATCTAGCTACAGACAGTATTTTGTGAATGAGCCATTGAACAATGAAACACTTACTAAAAAAAGAACTGTATGTAAGATTGTGATCTTAAATTTCATAAACTTGATTTATCTGTGTTTCCAGATACAAGGTAAACATGTTCAAATTAAATCAATTTTAATGCTGTTTTATTCTTAATTACAAAAACATTGGACATGATGTCTCATTTATTTATGTTATAATTTGATGTTTTGGTTCTCAAGATGGTTATCCAACATCCACTCATGTGCAATACCTTACACCACTGCACCACTGGGGAGCACAGATAACAGCTTAGATGACTGAGATGAAGGGTGGCAGTTTGGTAATGCATACTGTGATTGTGTCCTTAGGCACGACACTTCACTCACATGATGTACAAGAGTGAATGGTGACTGGGTGGTGGGTGAAGAGGCAGAGAGTAGGTTGTTTGTTGGACTATAAAGGGGAATTTTAGCTGCCCGTGACAGTATAAAAACAAGATAATCTTGGATAGAATAATCGAGTGAATCATCTCCTTGCTTTGCTACAGTATCTTCAGAGGATGTGTCTGTCTATCTGGTGTCGACAGCTGTGTCCGTTGATATGTTGAGCAAGAGGAACGGGTTTAAGGACAAAGATTTGGCAGTTTTACAACAGGAAAGGCCTATTCAAGTTTTAGATGTTCTGTAAATTGAAATAAAGAATAGCTATGTGGGATTCACTCACTTAAACGTTTGTTAAGTAACAGCTGTAAACAGCCTTTGTAGAAGCAGATGCACAGAGATTAAGGCGGATTTAGAAAAAGAAATGTCTGAAGAATGAAGATGTAGCCTACTTTGCTTATCGAGTGTTAGTGTTTACTCAGATTCCTGCCCACTGATAGTATCAGCAAATAACCAAGTCGACTCACAGTTGGAGCTCTGACCTTTTGCCTCTGCAAGCATGCACGCACCCAATGTATACTGAGTATGCACGCCGCACTGAGCAGCTATAAACAGTGGAAAAACTAGGACTGTGTTAAAAACAACTGCAGAAATTCATAGATAACTTTAAGAAAGTTTACTTATTCACAAAAAAATGTAAGTACTATGTATTGTAAATACATATGTTTGCATTCACACTGGACCTTAAGGACACTCAACGTTTTCTGACTTGTAAATGCATCACTACAATGAAACATCTTGATTTTAATTTGACTGTGGGCACATAATAGCCATGTACACATTTCATTGCAGGTAAATCATTCATTCATACCACTGAGCACCATCTAGGGACCATCATCTCCAGATGCTCAATCAAAATGTTATGTGATTGGGAGAGTAGTTTATTGCAGGAATGTCAAACAGTCTTTTTATTAGGGTGTAAAAAACAGTGGTTGGCTTGTCTATAGTCAGTTTATGATTTCTTCAAAATAATTGTGTGAATTGTACAGATGTAAGGGATGAAAGCACCTAAAAATAATCAACATTTATGGTCCTGTATGTAATTGTTATTGTAAGGAATGTCAAAGAGAAAAGTAAAGCACTCACTGCATCATGATTTTTGTTAAATGTTAAAGGCAACATGGCAACAAAAAATGATCTGAACCAGAAATCAAGGAACCTTCAGTGCTATCTGCTGTCGTGATAGCCAGACTACATTATAACTGCACAATTACAATTTGATGAAGCAAGGAAGATGCTATGGTATAATCACAATCATTCACAAAAACATCCCGTCCCTCATTCATATTCCCCCTCTGACTGCGCCTCTTGACAGATGTGACAGTAGAGAGCAGACAATGTCGGGTTACCCTGATAATTTGGGATGGAGGACGGAAGTGGTCTCATATTGATGATTCACCGGGCTGCACGGAGGAGGTTGGCGACCCCAATTTGGGTAAGGCAAAAGGAGGAGGATCGGCACAAGACAGCAGATATAAAGGGAGGGGGTACGCCTACGTCAGCGGTGCACTTGCTAATAGGCAGATGTCCTTGTCCATGACACAAGTAAATCATGTCTCCTGGGGAAAGGAATAAAAGGGATACAAGTAAGCAAGAGTGAGGGCTGTGTGTGTCCAAGTGGAATTATAACCAATTAGCTGGGCCCACTAAAAGCCTGTTTAGATGTAGGCAAACTGAAAGGTGAAGTGAGTCAGCACCAGTTAGACAGGAGAGAGCAAACAGGTGAGCTTAAGTGAGGAACACAAATACAGGAATGCAGAGTCTTTCATCCTAATGGGAAACTCCTAAAGCATGCAGCAGTAGCACTTAACAACACAATTACTTTTTGTAACTGTTTTCCTATGACAAATTTGCTCACATTAACGGTTAGCACTCAAAATTTGGCAGCTAATCTGGACCACAACAAATGAATGGTTTAGCCTTGTCAGTAGAGCATAGATAGAGGATGGAGTAGTAGCACCATAATATGCACTAACTGACCCGGTAGGTAAAATACTACTTAAAAGTAGCAGTACTGTTGCACTGGCAGAAACAATTAGTCCTCTCTACTGACTGTAGATGCCTTTTTATTTTATTTATTTATTAGTTATTTTGGCAGCTTTATTAAAGGTGCACTATGTAACTTTTCTGATGGAAGGTCTGACATCTTGTCTCTGCAGAGATGTCAGACAAGCAGATGAAGCCATCAGGCCATGTTACAGGTTGAATTTGTGGAGAGGCACTCATAGTTAGATTTTTTGTTTTTTGGCAATAAGAAGAAAGCTGTAACTGAATAAATACAAAAAGTGCCATACTGTGTAACATTCTAGACAAAGAAATGATATCTCCATGAAGAGAACATACATAGTGTACCTTTAAATAATAACAGTACTAGTAATATCACTTTTACATATTTCAACTCTTCATGTTAAAAATACACATCTGTAAGTTTCAAAGTAAGAGCATCAGATTTGCAGAGCTTTCTCACAGACTTTATCGTGTGCTTATATTAAGGATCCTGAGCATCGCAGACAGCAAATAACATCTTCCTGTGTTTACTCCTGTGGGAGGGGAGTGGACCACCATGCGGTCAGCACATCGATATAACAGATAAATGAAGATAAGGTAATCTTATGTTAATGTTTGTATCAGCTCCTTCTATATAGACCTCATATTTTGGTGCTCTAATACCATGATAATAGCCAAGTAAAAGTACTTACTTTGTTTCATGTATTTGCACTTTTACAGGGATAGCTTTTTACGTCACTGAATGTATCAGTAATTCTATGCCATTCAATTCTAAAAATAGATTTGTAGTAATTAGTAATGTTTTGTTTTTGCTGTGCCCTCTTTGTATATACAGTGCAATACAGTACCCATAAAGAGAAAGTAATGTAATTTTGTATAAACATTAATAGGGCTGACCACCAGGGGTCAGTCAAAGGTTGCAGCACATTTTAGTATTTCTGTTGCATATGTTTGGAGCACACTTTGGCATCTGTCTGTACCTCCCAGGCCACATGAAAACTGATGCAGTTTTATAAATAATACAGTATGACTTTTACACCACACCACATTTACTGCTTATGATTCTGTTTAAAATAAAAGGACACTGTTTAATTACGTTTTTAAGGGCCCGAAACCTTCTTTTCTCCATGGATGTTATTGTTTTGCAACAATAAGAAAACGTACATGTACACTTTTAAAGTAACAGTATGTAACTTTTTAGACTAAAATAAAAGCTTTTTTTTCATTTAGATTGTTTTCATTGCTCTGAAGAACTTGTATTTCCACCAATTGGACTCTTAAGTGGCCAGGAGGGCCTCCTCCTGGTATTTCCATGGAGATATTGTTCCTTTGGCTATAATCTTCCACAGTATGGCTTAAAACTAATCTATCTCCTATGGTTACATACTGTGCCTTTAAAGGGTATTAAATGGTAAATATTTAGACCTCATTATTAATCTTGACCCTTAAAACTGATGTTATATGTGTGTTATTTTAGCCAAACTATTTTGTAACTTATCAGACACTTGCCAGGAAATGAGAGTGCACCACAAACAGGAAGAAGAGGAATGTGTTTCCTGTTGGCTGGCGGCTTTTTAAGGACCCATCACCATGCCAACAGGCGTTAACTGCTGCAAATACTGTATATACACATCTAAGGGAGACATTTTTAATTAAGTCAGATAGGAACAAGCAGACAGGAAACACACATAAAAAGATAAGAGACAGTGGTTGTTACTCTTTAGTATTAAATAGCCTATGTATTAGCAAACCTTTATTATTTTGACAGTGTTCTGTGGATGAAGCAGACATCAGTGAGGTGACAGCAAGAACTTGTGGAGTTCAAGGCTGCTGCTCACAACTGTGTGCTGCTGTGTATATGAAATTAACATTGGTTGTCCTTGAGGGCTTCCTGATTGAATCACAGCTCAATGACGTCATGTGAGGTTTAAGTCATATTTTGGATTAGGGAGGGCCACAGAGAGAAGTGTGTGTGTGTGTGGGGGGGGTGAGTCACCGCCTCTATGATGGCTGTCTCACTGAGTGGACAGATTATTCAGGTATACAAAGAAACAGACATGGCACGGTCGCGTAATGGCACTCAAATAAAATGAGTTATTGGGAACATGGAAAATACACCTTTTAGGAAGATTACATACAGATTGCCTCCTTTTTCTAAGAGACAAATTTCACTTTATTTATAATTAATGTTTAAAATTGTTAAAACTGTATACTTTCTCCAAGGGTAGGAAGAAAATAAAATGGCCATCCACCAGATAATGTACATAATGCGTATCCATGAATGTTGCTTGAAAGTTGAAACACTTTTTAGTCTTATAGGCTCTTACCAACCATACCACCTTGACAATGCGATCTTGTCTTGTCTCGGAAACTAAGGGCCTGGTTAGAAACGGATGGAAGAGCACTGGGAATGCCAGGTGCTGTAGTGAGGCTGTGCCTATACTGTCATTGTCCTTGAAGAAGACACTACACCCACCTGTACAAACGGGAGTGAGTGCATTATTCATTCCTCCACACTTGGTGGCAGTAAGCAAGTACTGTTCAGGCCTGGTCTTGCTCAGCTTCCAAGATCTGACAGGACTATGTCAAGTATTTCCCTTTGAGATGCACAAGTAATTGGACTGATAAAATAACTAACTTTTCCTAAAAAGCCCAGTTGGACTTGGTACTAACAGGCTACACTTTCTATTGTGGGTAATTGCTCTGTAATTAGTGGATTAGAAAATATGTGAAAAATATGAGTCAAATATTGCTAAAATCAATTGAAAACAAACCAGCTACCAAATCTGACTGATAAGGGTCCTTGGGCTTTAATATCAATATTTTGTCTCCATCTAGTGGTGAAAAGGCATGCAAGTGATTAAAAGATACAGTACACATGTTTAGAATGCAGAAAAAGTTCTATAAAAGGGTTATCAATTAGTTAGTGTACCTTAGACAAAGCGAAATATTCATAATATCCCAAAAGTGAGCTCACAAGTCAAAAGTGAGAGAAATAACATCTTGACTCCGGATCAGTGCCTCTTTTTGAATTCCAATAGGAGTGTGCAGGTCTGACACCTGAAAGTTCAGCACATCGATGTCCGACGCTCCAAACGTTGCTTCCACCTTCACATTCTCGTACATGCTCAAGCGCACCTTCCTGTTGGACATAGACAGGAGACAGCGAAGGAAGCGCTCCCGCAGTTCGGAGCGCATGAGCTGCTCCCTCTGCAGCTCCTCTGGGACTACATCCGAGACCAGAGAAGAGGGGATGGATGTCCGACAAAGGGCGATAAAGCGCGGGGACTGAGGGTCAAAGCCGCGGCCGTAAAGGTCTGGTCCCTTTGGCAGGCGCACCACAGGCACCGGCCTCGCCACGTTCATTTCCCCTATTCACCTGTGACACATGCAAGACAGGAGAAGTCGGATCCTTACATAGATTCATTTGATATTACACGTCTGTCTGTCTATCAATCAAAAATACTCAGTAATTCTCCTCATGCAGCGTAAGCTTGCAGTTTAGTGATAGCCTACTACCATAGCTGTAGAAGTATAGTCTGTGGATAGTACTAGTAATTGACAACTATGGATAGTACTAGGGAAAAGATCGGCTCTTACAAAGTTAAGAGCCTATAATACGTATATAGGTCTACAGCCTTATACAATCTGAGTCATCAGAGATCACAAACCTCTCAACTCACGACAACCACGCTGTTACAGTTGTTCTTGTCACCGCCACATCCGCTGGACTCTCTGCCTTCTCTGCTTCTGGCATATCAAGGCTGCGCGCTCGTGCTTTATCGCCACCAAGTGGACAGAAATGAATGGACAGATAAATACAACTTGTTAATGGCAATATTCTGTTAAATCTGATAAAACAATCAAGTAGAGCCAATGGATTAAAAAGATCATTCAAGAATGGGTGTTTAAAAGTTGTCTATCATTATGAGGCCATCGACTGAGGCTTATCTGGAAGGCAAGCTGATTGTTTTTATTGTGTCGGGGGAAGAAGAGATTCACGGCGAGGAAATGGCATGTCGCCATCTAAAGGAGGTGTAGTGACTATTTGTCAACGAAAACTAACAAAAAGCGGTGAGCAAACTTAGAACTAAACGTAACTCAAATAATCACTTTGGGCACCATGGGTATGTGGTGTACGCAGAAAAAAACATAACAAAATCAATGTCCATGTCCAGAGATGCATTTTTGTAGGTTTACTTCCATTTACACAGGCAAACAAACAAGTATACATGTTCCAGGCCTACTTGCTGCCTCTCCTGCCGACTGGTAAAAACCATAGGCCCACCGCTCACGGGCCGCTTACGGGCCGCTCAAGCGCTCAGAACATCGCTCACGGGCGCTCAAGGGCTGAGATCTCTACATATGGGTTCTCACGGGCTCTCACGGGCTCACACCCACCGCTCACGAGCGCTCACATTCTGACCCAACGTCAGTTAACGCCTCGTGCCCTAACGATACGATTTGTGGCGTTTTCTGCTGATGAGCGGAGAGTGAGCGAAATCATTCATGAATGTGAAACCAACATCGCCTAAGAGATCATTTTGATCAACCTTGACAGGATGAGACGCTGATGGGCAAAAGTTTAGTTGGTTCTCGGTTTATAGTAAGCTACATTGTAAAATAAGCATAATTAAGGATTAATGCCACGGTAAAAGGCAGTGACAGACAGTGACCACTAACCCTGTGTTCTTGTGTCATGACTGACTGCCAATTAAGGGATCGGCTACTCTATTGCGTTGATTATGGGTGGGATATAGTGTACAAAGACAATTGTAAATATTGAACAAATACAGGATACAAAACTAATTAAACCCATTTCACATTAAAATAGAGGACCCAAATGCACTCCTGAAGATCACTCTCAACACCTTTCACCTTAATCTGTAAAATAACTTACAATGTATTTTTAATTTTAGAAAACTTTTGCCATGTAACAGTCATAACCCACTGAACTGCAATTTTAGTCTATTAAAAATACCTGTGTTTAAATGCAGACACAGCAAGAATGATCATAAAATAACATTAAACTGTGAAATATTATCTTTGAACTCAAACTATGAACAATTATAATAATAATTTTAAAAAACCCAAAAAACATTGGTTCTCTGTGCGACAAAGAAACGGCAGTGTAGCAGGCTTATTCGTCAACTAAGACACATTTCGGCCTGAAACCTGGTGAAGCTCTCAAGCCTAAGGAGGATGAGGATGTCTGTTGTTACCTAATGCAAAATAAATACTTTAATAATTTGAAGACAAACAGGACTACTGTATAAACAGTTTTGCCTCTGGAAAAAATATCAACATACTTTGACAATAAGACAAAACCTGCTGCACTCAGGGCGCACACTCCCAGTGTAGTAAGGTTGACTTTGTGGAGCAACCAGCAGATGGCAGTGGAGCAAAAACTATAACGGTTTCCCAGCAGCCTTTGGTCTTCCTCTGACTTGCTCACTTCTACCTGTTGTGTTGTCTGCCCTGGCCTCCACGATTCTTTGTAAGATAGTTGATTTAGGAAATTCACTAATAACATTTAGGTGAACTAATGTAAGTTATTTGATGTAAATTTAGTCCAGAGGTATAGCTGAGGGCCCGGTTCTGCTCTGCAGCCCTCACGGCTCTCTACTGTGAGCAAACTCTCATGAACCCTCGAGGACCCGATGGAGAGTATAGAGTTGGTCCAGTGTTCCGCAACCGGGACGAAAACCACACTGCTCCTCCTGAATCTGAGGTTCGACTATCAGTCGGATTCTCCTCTCCAGTACCCTGGAATAGACCTTACCGAAAAGGCTGTCCACTGTAATTGGAACACACCCTCCGGTCCCCCTTCTTAAACAGAGGGACCACCACCCCGGTCTGCCAGTCCAGCAGTACTGTCCCCGACCGCCATGCGATGTTGCAGAGACATGTAAGCCAAGACAGCCCCACAACATCCAGAGACTTAAGGTACTCAGGACGGATCTGGTTCACCCCCGGAGCCTTGCCACTGAGGAGCTTGCCAACCATCTCAGTGACTTTAGCCAGGGAGATGGACGAGTCCACCTCCGGGTCCCCAGTCTCTCCTTCCTCCTCGGAAGACGTGACGGTGGGATTGAGGAGACCCTCAAAGTATTCCTTCCACCATCCGACAGCATCCCAATTCGAGGTCAGCAGCTCTCCGCCCGCACTGTAAACAGTGTTGGTGAAGCACTGCTTCCCCCTCCTGAGGTGTCAGACGGTTTGCCAGAATCTCTTTGAGGCCATCTGATAGTCCTCCTCCACAGCCTCCCTGAACTCCTCCCAACCCTGAGTTTTTGCCTCGGCGACTGCGCAAAACCGTGGCACGTTTGGCCGGCTGGTACTCGTCAGCTGCCTCAGGAGTCCCACAAGCCAACAAGGCTCGATAAGACTCCTTCTTCAGCCTGACGGCATCCCTTACTTCCGGTGTCCACCACCGGGTTCGGGGGTTGCTGCCACGACAAGCACCGCAGACCTTACGACCACAGCTACAAGCGGCTGCATCAACAATAGAGGCAGGCCTTCAGGTCGGGGACAGGTCTCTCACGGTTGTGTCGGCTTACGGGCCAAATGGCAGTGCAGAGTACCCAGCCTTCTTGGAGTCCCTGGGAGGGGTACTAGACAGTCCACCGACCGGGGACTCCGTTGTTCTACTGAAGGACTTCAATGCCCACGTGGGTAACGACAGTGACACCTGGAGGGGCGTATACGGAGCGTTTCGGCTATTTTGTGGAGGCCAACGACATCAAGGCTGAAAAAGTAGTGCCCACATTTTTGAGCGTAATAGGGCCAAAGACATTTAACTTGCTTCGCAACTTGCTGCAACCAGCTAAACCTGGCAGTAAGACGTACAAAGAGATCGTGGACACTCTCACTATGTACTTCACCCAAGCCCCCATCACGGAGAGATTCCGGCTTCACAGAAGAAATCATGAGGAAGGGGAGTCTGTCACCGTGTTCGTAGCAGCTTTGAGGAAACTAGCTGGACATTGTGAGTTTGGTGATGTGTTGAATGACACATTAAGAGACAGACTGGTGTGTGGACTAAGAAATGAGGCAGCACAGAAAACGTTGCTAACCGAAAATGAATTGACACTTAAAAAGGCCATTGATATCAGTGTGGCAATGGAAATGGCATCTAAGGAAGCTCAACAACTGAACACAACGGGTAGAGTGCACAAAATTGCAAGCAACCAAAGCAATGATCAGGGCCCAGGTTTTAGGTGTGGTAAACCAGGTCACCTTGCTTCCGCCTGCTGGTGCAAAGAAATGGACTGTTGTCAGTGTGGAAAGAAAGGGCATGTAGAGCGTCCCTGTTGAAATAAAAAAGGCACAGACAAAGGAAAGAAAAAGGATAAAGAGACTATGACAAATTCAAAAGGAAAAATGTCATGCAGTAGAGTACGACCAAAGCTCTTCCTCTTGAAGGATATAAAATAATAAAGTTTTTTAAGTGCATCACACGTATATACCAAAATATTATATTCATATATTTTATCATGTAATAAAGCTTTCTGGGTGCATTACATGTATCTATCAAAACACTGTTTTTATACTGAATTCATATATTAGTCTGAATACTGTTTAATGAAGTAGAAAGAGTGTTTTATTATCATCGTGGTATCAGAATCAGTATTGAGTATTGAAGGATATATCAAATAATAAAGTTTTTTAGGTGCATTACATGTATATATCAAAACACTGTTTTTATACTGAATTCATATATTAGTCTGAATACTGTCTAATGAAGTTATACGTTGATTTGAACATTGTTTAATGTCCTAACACTGAACTCATTTATAAACTGTGACAGTGCCTTTTAAAGGCACCATTGTGTGTTTTGAATGATAGAAGGCAGCTGTGTGCTTTGCAGATATTCTTTTACAGACATAAACATCTGAAGACACCTAAAGGTTAAAAGGGCACATCGGTGCGGTTGGGGATGTCGGAGAAAAGTGAAGGGATTTTCGAAGGAGAGACCAAGGCTCGCATCTGCTCAACATATTATTTACATATTCATGATTGTTGTATTTTAACTCTGGGCTTAGGGAAAGGCAGGCAGTCAGAGCGCCTGGCATAAGTCCTGCGTACGGAGGCCGTTAGGAACAACGATCTGACCCAGAGCTCTGTATTAGAATTGTATTGTATAGGGAATAAACGTTTGGGATCATAACTGTTTGGTTTTAGTCGTCATTTTTTGATAGAACACGCCTAACACTCTAAAGAAAACAGCACAGTGAACACAGTACATGTAATGAATATTGAAGGAAGTGCAGATTGCTACTGGGCCAAACCCATGTTGGAGAGTCATCCAGTTGTAACCCCGGTTAACATAGCGATCTTAAAAGTAAAAGCATGTTGATAAAAACAGTAATAAATGCTTTGAATAAAATAGTCAATAAATATGTCAATATGGTTAAAATTCATTAAAAACGTCTAATATTTTATTTCATGCAAAAGTATGTTAAAAGGTTAAAAATGTGTAAATTCATCTGTTTATTACGTTTTGAAATGTCTTTAGACTTTTATTTTGAAATTCACGTTGCTGCATGAACCCACGTGACTAGCTGGAGCCAACTGGATTGTTCCGGGTTTTTCCCATGCCGGGTTTGTAACAATTCGCCAAATGCACACTTCGTCGGGTGCATCGAAGGGCACTTACGTAACTTCCGGCGCGACAAGGACTGTCCCACCTGATGAATGCGCCCGACAAATGTGCCCTGCATTTCCAGCATTTCCATGGAGATCGGCCGTAGCTGAAGTGTGCATCCATGCACACTTCGCGCACTGCTATATCCCATCATGCACCACGCCTATGCAAAAAAGAGAAGAAAATGGAGTGTGCTACGCAATACACATTTAAATGTTCGTACTGGTTTACGTCACCTACAACAATGCTACATGAAACTTGCTACATGAAACTGTTAAAATTTGAATAAAGATATGTACAGGCCATGTGTCTTGATGATTAAAAACCTTTCCAGCACTGGCACACTCAGGTTTATTTTGCAGTACATTCTTCAGGGCTGGTTTGAAGAAACAACATTTTTTTAAATTTATTATTAGATTTTTATTATTATTTTATTGCATTAATGTTGATGTTAGAAAATATCTTAGACTTATTATTGAAGCTTTACGTAAATATGTTACTGTCACTTTAAGAGCGATAGCACGCACGAGGGAAAAAGCACACGCTTTAGAAACGTGCTTAGTTGAGGGAGCGCATAAATATGGAGCCAAATGGTTTTCTTACTGTAGGAAAAATAAGCCTCAGCCCACACAGTGATGTTATTGCATCTAGCCCCATGCCCCATGTTTTAGACAGCCCTGGCCACCCACTCAACGGAAAGAATGAATCAGAAGTTACTGGTTTTGGGACAGGATATGCGCATATCAGGAAGGACGTTTGAGAGGGCGAGGAAGGAGGCCATCTGTTTAACTGAAAAAAAATCCTACAAACAGCCTTGATGATTTTCTTTGTTTTCAAAGTGGTTAGTGGCTTTGAGATCTGAAGATAGTGAAAAGAAGAGAAAGAAAAGAAATGGTATATAAATCACTTCATTCAAAGTTATTTAAAATTACCATGGCAGGGGCTCTGCTGTCAGTCTGTTTGACTTTACAGTGTCAGTGGTGAATAACTGTGCACTCTTGTTGATAAAAGGTGTCCTGATTTTTAATTGTAGTAGCCTGGTTTGCAGAAGTGCCTTCCACTGCAGTCAGTAAGAGTTTGAATAAAGTTTGAATAAACAGAAAGGATGTTCACCAAAATCAACACACGTGCTGAAGAATTTCAGGTTTTCTTCATGCAGTTCCTCTTCCTAATGGCTAAAAAACCCACAGAAACTAAAGATTCAGTTAGTCTTTACTTTGAGAAACTTGTATTGTGCACATTTCTGTCTTGTGTTATGTGTGTCGGTAGTGTGGAACATACCAGAAATGTTGGAAGTCTATTCAACAGTGCCTCACAACATGAAAGTGGTTCAAGGGAGCCACACCTCTCATGAGACATACAGTGATTTTCCAATCTTTCACCCAACTCTTTTAAGGGGTTATGCTTGGGTTGCACCAGGTTTTGTTATTTATCCACAAATGTACTCTGCAGCCCTTCTGAGTGGGCACCTGGAATGGCCAATCAAAGACCTGTGTTACCACAGGCCAGTGTCCAAACACGGCCAGGGCCCGGTGGGCCGAGGCACTTTTGGGCCGGTCACTGTCTGACCTGTGCAACACCACGCACAGCTCTAGCTCATAGCGTAACTGAGAATGTCCAATCAAATTGTACATATCATTACATCTCCCTTCTTTAAGTAAAAGTATTATACGATAGCTCACGCACGTTTTAACTTTATGAACTTACTTTAATCTTACAGTAACACATCCTGACAAGTCTTTCAGGTGGTTTTATGTTTCTTGAGGATCTCTTGAGGGGTTGTTCTTGAACAGGAACTGTTGCCTCGGATGATGGATTCTCCGGGTCCTGATGTTGCTCAGCAGCTTCATCAGGCTGCTGATCTGCTTTGGCTGGCCCCAAGATGTCCCGCTGATTCCTTCTCAGCATAGTGCCATCTTCAGTCTGAATGCTGTATGATCTTGGTTGAATTTCATTCAAGACGGTTGCTTTCTGTGCCCATGTGTTGGTTTTGTCTTTAAGTCTCACCTTGTCGCCAGTATGCAGTTCAGGTAAGTTCTGTGTTCCTCTGTCGTAGTAGAACTTCTGTTTTGCTTTTTGTTGTTCGCAGTTCAGGTAAGTTCTGTGTTCCTCTGTTGTAGTAGAACTTCTGTTTTACTTTTTGTTGTTCTTTGTACCTCTTTACCTTTCCCCCCTCCTTTGTTTTCAGTAGATTTTCCTGAATAGGCAGGTTTGATCTTAGTCTGCGTCCCAGGAGTCTTGCAGGTGACATACCACACTCCAGTGGTGTCGTGCGGTACATAAGCAGGCTCTGGTAGTAGTCTGTTCTGCTGTCCTTGGCTTTGTCCAGCAGCCTTTTCACAGTCTGAACTGATTTTTCCACTAGTCCATTCGATTGTGGGTAATGCAGGCTCAATGTTGTGTGCACAAAGTTCCATTCCTCAGCAAAGTGTTTGAAGCTCTCATTGGAGAATTGCGGTCCATTATCTGAGAAGATGTCAAAAAACTACACAGTTATTAATAATCAATAGGCGCTTCACCAGAACTTCCTCTAACCAAGCCTCTTAGTTAGAGGATAAAACACAGAAGGCAGACACTAGTTTTTACTTGCAAGGGGTAGTGGCGCTTTTTACAGCTCGTCCCAGACTACCGAAGAGCCACTTCCCTTTACTACCTTTTTATTGACTTCGACTCTTACATGAACAAGTGGGAGGTTACATACATTTGTATAAGCACCAATTCTAAGAAATGTGTCTCGTACAATGTTATTGCTAGAAACGGAGGTGTGAAGTTTTGCATGACAGAAAGAAGAACATTCGAAACTAACAGTTTGCACAATAAGAATACACTTTGAAATATACTTTGATAAAATAGTAAAATAAGCATTATAAAATATAAAATCCTTTACAGAAGACCTCACTTGGCACTCCATGTCTTGCAAAGATGGCTTTCATAGATGTTATTACTGCCTCTGCTGTTGTAGTATGCAGTCTACTAACCTCTGGATACAGTGAGTAGTAATCTGTCACCACGATGTAGTCACTGCCAGCACATTCAAACAGGTCAGCACCCACCTTCTGATATGGTCTGTTGGGCACAGAGTGCGGCTTGAGTGGTTCAGCTGTATTGCTTGATTGATATCTCAGACATGTTGAGCAATCAGACACTTCATTTGCTACATCTTGATTTATCTGCGGCCAGTATATCACCTCGCGAGCTCTTTTCCTACATTTTTCAATTCCCAGATGCCCTGCGTGAATCTTCTTGAGAATGTCATGTCGTAGACTCTTTCGAATGACGATCTTACTGCCCTTGTAGATGATGTCGTCGACTACAGACAACTTTGCTCTGCAATTCCAGTATTCTGTGACATCTGGTGAACAATCCTGCTTTGTGTTGGGCCATCCAGCTGTGTTGAATTGACGCAGTTTTTTCAAAGTTTGATCTTTGTTTGTCTCTGTCGTTATCAGATCCATCTTGACATCAGAAACAGGTAAGACACTTGTGATCATGTCCACATCATCATTTATGCTACATCATCATCATCATCATTTATGCTACTGCTCACTGGTTCCTTTGGGTCAACTGCTCTTGACAAGGTGTCCGCTGTGTACATCAGCTTCCCTGGTGTATACGTCACAGAGTAACGTTGCAGGCGAATCATCATTCTTTGGATTCTCAGTGGACAGTCATTGAGTGGCTTTTGAAACAATGCAATCAACGGTTTATGATCAGTTTCCACACTAATTACCTGTCCTGACACGAACTGGTGAAATCTCTCACAGGCATATGTTATACTCAGCAGTTCTTTTTCGATTTGTGCATAACGCGTCTCCGCATCTGTCACTGAGCGTGATGCATATGCAATTGGCTGCCATTCATCAAACACAGAAGAACAGCTCCTAGTCCACTCTGTAATGTAATGTAATGTAATGGATGAGATCCTGATGGGCTTGGCTAGAATCTCAGTACCGGTTCAAGTGTTATCTGTGTCTTAAGGTCTTTCCATGCTTTTTCATGTTCATGACTCCATTTCCGTTCTATTTTCTTTTCTGTTAGTTGTCTCAGTGGTGCCATGTGTTCAGAAAGGTTGGGTATGAACTTTCCCATGTAGTTCATCATTCCTGAACCTCTGCATGCGTTCAGAGAGATTGGGTATAAACTTTCCCATGTAGTTCATCATTCCGTTGAACCTCTGTATGTCTTTTTTGCATTGCGGTCTTGGCATGTTTTCAATCGCTGATACCTTTCTGGGGTCAGGCCTAACACCCTCACTGCTCAGAATGTCTCCAACAAATGTCAGTTCTTTCACACCCAGCTGGCATTTCTCTTCGTTCAGTTTTAAGTTTACTTTCCTTGTCGCTTCTAAAACACTTTTCAGCCTCTTGTCATGTTCAGTTTTCGTACTTCCCCATATAATTATGTCATCCATTGATGTGTCAACACCTTCCAGATGCTCAGATCATGTGAATCGTTTTATGGTATACTTCAGGTGCTGAGGCTATGCCGAATGGTAACCTCAAGAATCGGTATCTGCCAAATGGACTGTTAAAAGTGCATAATTTAGAGCTTGCACTGTCCAATTTCAGCTGCCAAAATCCAGATGACGCATCTAACTTGCTGAAGTACTTTGCGTTGGCGAACTGTGACATTATCTCCTCTCTAGTGGGTAGTTTGAAAAGTTCTCATTTTATGGCTCTGTTCAGATTTCTTGGGTCCATACAGACTCTAGGCCTGCCATTCTTTTTATTCACAGTGACCAGAGAACTCACCCAGTCGGTTGGTTTGTCGATTCTCTCGATCACTCTCAGTCTTTCCATCCTGTCTAATTCTTCTTTCAGGAGCTTTTGAAGAGCAAATGGCACTTTTTGGCATGGATTGATGACTGGTGGCACCCTCTTGTCGACTTGGATGTATGCTCTCCAGGAAGACAGCCTAGACCCTGAAACAGATCCTTGTACTCTTCCATCAGTTCATCATAATCTGTATCTGCATTTTTCACTGCTAGCACTCTCTTGAGTAGATTCAGTCTCTCACAAGCAGATAATCCTAATATGGTCTGCACGTTCCCTGGTACCACTATGAACGCAAGTGTATGCTCTTTGTTTTTGTGTGTCACTTTGACATGCATTTTCCTTTAACAGGTATTGCTTTTCCTGAATATCCACTCCTTTCCACTTTTGTTGCATGCAATTTAGGTCTGGGTCTAATGTTGTTCAGCACCGTCTCTGAAATCACATTTGCTTGAGCTCCAGTGGCTAACTTCATTACAATGTTTGTGTCATTCACTTTCAAGTTCAGCATCCAATCTTTCTTATCTGTATGTTACTACATCCACATAAAATTCCTCAGAGTCACTTTCATTCACTGTATGCACTTTGCTCTGCGGTGCTTGACGCTTGCACAGTGTTAGGCGTGTTCTATCAAAAAATGACAATGAAAGAGGCACTGTCACAGTGTATAAATGATTTCAGTGTTAAATGAGTTCAGTGTTAGAGCATTAAAACAATGTTCAAATCAACGTATAACTTCATTAACTTCATTGTCAGTATTCAGACAAATATATGATTTCAATATAAAAACAGTGTTTTGATATATACATGTAATGCACCTAGAAAGCTTTATTACATGATAAAATATATGAATATAGTATTTTGGTATATACGTGTGATGCACTTAAAAAACTTTATTACTTTATATCCTTCAACAGTCAATCCTCTTCAATTCACTCTTAGGGCCGAAGTTTCTCTGCAAGTCCATATTCTGACACCATGTTTTGTTTGTGTTGTGGGTTCTTCAATAGACACACCAGTACTTGAAGTGAACGATCTTTAACTATTACCTCGTTGCACTCATATTACAGATGAACACTCAATAATACATTCACTAGAAGATCTACATGTTCCAACTGCCAGGCTTCCGTATACGCATGCGCCATCTATCTAGCTCATAGTGTAACTGAGAATGTCCAATCAAATTGTACATATCATTACAATTCCCAGACAATAATAAGAAGAATAATACATTATTATCATTAGAAATTATTATTGCAATAAAAATGGATTGCTGGGGAGTAACGGCTGATGTTGGTGGGTGGCGGCGTTGCTGGGGAGAGACGGCTGGTGCTGGTGGATGGGAGCAATGCTAGGGAGCAGCAGCTGGTGATGGTGGAAGGAGGCGTTGCTGGGGAGCGGTGACTGGTGCTGCTGGACAGCAGCGTTGCTGGAGAGTAGCGGCTGGTGCTAGTGGACAGTGGTGTTGCTGGGGAGCGGCGGCTGGTGCTGGTGGACAGCGGCGTTGCTAGGGAGCGGTAACTGGTGCTGGTGGACAGGGAGCAGCGGTTCCATATATGCTTTCAGAAGGTTTTTTTCTTTTTATCCGTCATGTGAACCTCATAAGTAACCTTTCCCAATTGTTTTGTCACCTTATAAGGACCATGCCATTTAGCCAAGAGCTTACCATCACTAGTAGGGAGGAGCAACAGCACTTCCTGCCCTGATACAAAAGTTCTCTCCCGTGCCTTTTTGTTGTACCAAATTTCCTGACTATTTTGAGCCAGCACCAGATTTTGTTGTGCCAGGTCAGTCATTTGTTCAAGCCTGTCCCTCATTTTCACAACATATGTGACCACATTTTTTCCTTCAGCTTTTGGATTTTCCCAGTGTTCTTTAAGTAGATCCAATGGCCCTCCTCACCTGGCGACCATACAGAAGTTCAAATGGTGAGAACCCTGTAGACGCTTGTGGCACCACCCTCAGCTTGTTTTTCAGTGACTGATTAAAATGTTCCATGAGTTCGGTTTGGTGGTGGTAGGGAGTGCTTTTTTATGCCCTTAACACCTAATAACTGATACACCTGCTGCAGAAGTTTTGACAAAAAGTTTGTTCCACAATCAGTTAGAACCTCTTTAGCTATGCCTACTTGTGAAAATAGTTGTAACAAACAATTAGCAGCCTGTCTTGCTTTAACTGATCTCAGGGGGAAAGCTTCCAAATAGTGAGTAGCATAGTCTGAGATAACCAGTATGTAATGATTACCTGAAACACTCTACTACATCCATTCCTATCCTTTCAAATGGGGTGTTTATTATAGGCAGTGGTTGAAGTCCTGTTCAGGGAACCCTTTTACTTGATGTAAGCTGGCATGTGTGACCTGAAAAACAGAACTGCTGTATCTGTGTGTACATGCCTGGTCAGAAGAAGCGACTTGCTATTCTGTCCAGAGATTTTTTAAATGCAAGATGGCCTGCCCAGGTAATTGCATGACCCAATTCCATCACTTTCTGTCTGAGTGGTGGAGGTAGTGCCATGGCCTCTTTTTTGTCCTTACACTGGTACAACATCCCCTCTCAAAAGATTAGTTTCATCTGCCCGTACATCTACCCTACCCCTTTGTTCACCCTCTACAACTGTCACCTTATCAAACCAGGGTTTCAAGGTAGCATATTCCGTCTGCAGGGCACCAATATCTGCTGGAATGTCAAAATTAAACGGGTTGGATTCTACCTTTAATGTGACATCTGGTTTAGGTGTACCCAAAACTTGTCCTTCCTTCTTTGAGCTTTTGACTTAGGAATTTTAACTGGCCCAGTTTTTATTTCTGCATTATAGAATGGTAGCTCTTCCAGGGAATTATTAGCTCTTTGAGCTCTGGTTGTGACCTGTGTCTGGGTCTGAGGAAACTGGCTCCAAAACCAAACACAGCATATTTTAGCTTTAGCCTTGCTCCACAGTTTTCTGGGTACCAAATTAGACAGTACAACTGACTGAAAAACTTTCAGTGTCTAGGAGGGCTATTTCTCGTTGGCCATTTACCAAAACAGGCGTAGTTTGAGATGGTTCTTTAACTGTATTGTACAGAACTGTACGGTCTGGGTACTGAACAAGGGAATGATTGCTTGCTCGGATTGCTAGCTGGACATGTATACTGTGGGTGACCAATCTGATTACACTGATAACACCTGACATCCTGATTTTGCCCTGATTTTTAATAAGGAGTCTGTCTATAAGATGTAAATGGTCTTCTGTTAGAGAAAGGCCTACTCTGAGCTGCACCACCACCCCTTTCACCCCCATTAGGCTTACTGTATTCCACAGATGGACTGTTCTGGCTGAATGTTATCCTCAGCGTACCTATCCTGGCCGACAAAGACTTGGCAAGTTTGGCTGCCTCCTCGGCAGTTTTTGGTGCTTGCTCCCTGATCCATACTTCTAGCTCTGAATTCACCATCCTCAGGAACTGCTCCGACACCATCAGCTCCACAATACACCAGTACAACAGTTTTTTGAGTCTGACATAGAGTTCTCTTGGGGTTTCAGCCGGATGAACGTCCAAGGATCAAAACCTTCTTCTGTATGTGTCGGTCGTAATTTCATATTTAATCAGAATAGCTTGTTTAACTTTGGAATAGTCACTGGAATCTGCATTAACACAGTCCATTAACACATAAGCATGTCTTGCTTTACTAGTGAGTAGAGGAAGTCAGGAAGTGCTCAATATCATCTTCGGGTGTGAGGAGGAATAGTTTGGAGTGTCACAGCATGTTTTCTGTTTGAGAGTGACTCCACATTTGGTCCCCATAAGCACTGGGCCCCTCCTCTGGGTCTTCCTCTTTATCTCTAAAGGTGTCCTCTTCCTTGCCACACTCTGCTACCAGTTCTTTCACTTGAGCCTGCATTTGTTTAAACTGCATCTCCATTTTCACCCATCTCTGTTCCTGACAAGTGGTCTCCATCTGATATTCCTGGTCCCTGACTACTTGTGACCAGGGATCTGAGCATATTTGCCACATTGTCCAAATTGCTTGACTGACCTCCCCCACTTGCTCCCGCTGCTGCACTAGCGTCATCATCTTCTGATGCTTTGGTAATTTTCCCATTTTTTAAATTCATGTCCACGTCCAAATATCCAAACTCCTGACACCACTTGTCAGCATGGCTGGTGGAGGCACTCAAAAATGAATGCAAGCAGACTTAAAAAGTTGTAAAAATTAAGCTTTTTATTTCATCTTCTTGGCCAACACACACAATAGAGTAGGTGCAACCACTCCACCTTAAATAGTTTACCTAGGTGGACTAAACCACTAAGGAAAGGGAAAACACCACAACTAAGTACACTTAATTACAACTAAGCATTTGAAGCATACACAAAGATTTTTGGAAACCCCAAACCCTTTCAGTTCTATATTTGGAATTGGCCCCAAATGATTGCTCTATATCAATTAATGCACAAGATGTTATCTCTTTTACTACGCTAATTGCAAGAAGAGTTATTCTACTTAAGTGGAAACAGCAATCCCCACCTACTTTTATTAGATAAATAAGTTTAATATTAGAAAAAATTAGATACACTAGAGAACTTATTATTCTGAGGGACTACAAACACCTCTTAATGAAGGGAACACTGACTAATTTTACCTGTGCAGTTGTTTTTATTATATTTTTTTATTACTATTATCTTTATCATTATTACTAGTATTTTATATATATATATAGGACCAGGGGACCAGCTTTTCTTTGGTCCCCTGGTCCTGCTGTTTCCTGATGATCTCATCACTTGGTACTGCAGTGTCCA
>KN486799.1:33817-52392 GCA_000787095.1 Periophthalmodon schlosseri | reverse complement strand
TAATATGTCTTTAGTAAATAATTGATCCAAACGAGTACATTTTATCAGCTCTTTTGCAGTTGTTGAGTAGACACAATAAACTAGGCCTGGGGGCACTGAAGCGCTGCCCTCTTCTAATGTACAACACAGCCACAGCGTGCTTAAGTCAGCAGTTATAGCCTATGTGATTCAAATTGGCTTTGCTGCTAATTAGCACGGGATGTGGCTAAATGTAGCTAACTTGTGGGTTTAGCCATGTGGAGTTTGTGATAGATCTTGCACTAATGTACTCCCCATTCCTCCAATGAGACTTTGAGTGATAGCGCTACAATTAGCCTCTCCCCATGTGCACCGTAATATAGGAAGTCTTTAGGTTTTACGTTTAAATGGAAGCAGTGGGACATATATTTTAACTGAGAGGGTCTAATGAGTACTGGGATTTTTTTTTTTTTTTTAGTCTGTGTTATGGGGAAGTCAATATGTAACTTTTAATTGGGTTGCTTATAGTTCCATAAATTACTGTTTCCCAAGCTGTGGAATGTGTACAACTGCGGTTTTCAGGAGTTCATACAAAAGGTTCATTCTTAGTGTAATGTTGTTTCTTAGTGGACTTCGATGAGTCCCAGTTGAGTCCTAGTTAAATCCGGCTTTAGTCTGGCTTTAGTCCAGCTTTAGTCCTGTATTAAAACTGTGTGGTCCTTTTTTTTTCTTGGTTTAGTTAATTCAAGAAATTTTAGTTCACAGCAGGCTAAAGCAATCTTCTGGAACACGGGCGCCTTTAAAATATTTATGGCTAAAAATAAACTATTAAAGATAATTTGTATGGCTGACAAATATTTTCTTCTGAAACTTTCTGTTTTACTTGTTACTTGGAAACAATGTATAAACTACATACTGCATACCTCATTTATTTCACAATGCTACAACAACAGCATCCCCTTTGTACCCTGTGGTCCCAGATGTGATGGCAAAGAGCAGGAATATTTAAAGGAAGTGCTAGATATAAAACAAATGATAGTCCATTCTTCTACCACTCTCTATGTAACTTTAAAACTCCATTCTTCACTTGGGACCCTGAAGGTCGCTCAGTGGACTTGCAGGTGTTAGACCAAATGAAACTTTTATTTTGCTGAACTTCAAATGAGCATTTTTGCAAATAATAATGCAAAGCTAAAGGTTGTGCAAACAGTGATTTAGTGCCTGGTTTGGGTTTAATTGTGTTTGCACCGATGTGTCTGACCCAGAAAACTTTTAAGAACAATTTGTACAAATGAGGACAATGCAACTGCCTGATTTTTTTTTTTGTCTTGCTGCTGTGTACTGTCTACATCTAATTATAAAGCGTTTTATTGTCTGGAATCAGGACGTCTACATCTAATTATAAAGCGTTTTATTGTCTGAGAATCAGGACGTGTGCGGGTAACTTGCTAGTTGTTGTTAGCATTACACTGGCGGCCATACTCCACTCTGGCTTCTGACAGTTGTGAAAAGTGCTTATAAACTCATTGCAGTGAATAATTAGGATGCTTTAGGTAAGTGAGGAATAACTTTGGACCACCACAAACTGTTTAAAATGAACTAGTTCTGTTTTTCATGTTTTTAAGACCGTAAAAATCAGATACAGCACCTTTATATTTTTTCAAATATGGCCAAAAACTACATTAACTCAAACATTTTAAACCATTGAATTTAATCTTTTTTCATTTTTGTAAATCTAGATATTGAAAATCCTATTGTAATACCTACCCAACCTCTTCATAATCCTGCCCTCACCTTCTGATAAATACCATTAATACCAAATGTGATATTCCTCTTTAGAAGTCATCTTTCCCGTTGCCTTGAGCTGTCCTACACTCTGGTGTTGGACTGTGGACGTGGTGCCGTGTGAATACATTTGCATGAGAATATGTCGTTATGCTGCCAATAATAGAGAACACCCACCCCCTCTCCCTCTCTCCCCCTCTCTCTACCGTACTTCACCAGTGGCTCTTGGGGATGGCCTTCTCTCCCCGCACCCCATACCAAGGTCTGGTAATCACCATGTTCCTCCTCAGACCCGTATCCTGACCGGGCTGACGGATTTATGGCCGGGTAGTGTCGTGATTACCAATCAGCTGGAGTAATGGCGTCTTAAACAGACCGAGCTTTCTGTCATCACTGCTGAGGTGAAGTGCCAGTCAAGGTTCTCAAAGTGCAGTAGTAAAAACGAAGAGGGTGAGTGGAGATGACTCAAACACCTCAGTAGACTTTTCTACTTCTGTTACTCAGAGTGGAGAGAGATAAATCTTCCCCACATCTGGAGGGACTGACAGTGGCAGACTGACAGTGGCAGCAGATAGCACGGACGCTAACTAGCTCCGATGAGCGGCCCATTCTGGTGGCTTGCTCATTTACAACATGAGACTGAAAACAACAACGAACGCAAATCTAGTAATCGAGGAGGAGATCAGGGACATACGGAAAGCTCTAAACTCCATCACTGAAGAGATGAAAAAGATATGAAAACAACAGGATACGATCACGGAGCTAATGGAGGAGGTAATGCAGCTGAAACTACAAAACAAAGGAAAGGATAAACAAATTGCTTCAGCCCGTGTTGCAGACTTGGAGCAATACTCCTGAATAAACGATCTGGTGATCACTGGTCTGGACATCAAGCAGGGAACCTGACCAAGCTGGACATGGACTGGGTTGAGCAGCAGGTGATCACCTTTTTGGGCAGCAGATGGATCACAGTGGAAAGCGGAGACATTGAGGCCTGCCATCCACTACCACGGCTCTTAACTGATCTTAACTGTCCTAACTTGTTTACATCAGACAGTGAAGATGATGATACTATTATTACCGAATTGCAAACCCATGTTCTTAATGACAATTGCCAAAATATACTAAATGCTGTAGATCCAGATAATCATTTCTTTAATACTATAATAATAACTGTAATTAGTACCAGGGTAACCATATTATTCACGTATAAAAAATATTGCCCTTAATCTATTTCAATAGCAGAAGTAAAAGAAACAGAAACTGAGTAAGAAGTACAACCAAACTGTCTGAAAGAAAATATATTAAATAAATGAATAAATAAATAAATTGACTTCAATCTTAAGAACATGCAAGAAAGAAGAATATCATAGCCTGCTTGAAAAAAATAAAAAATAATAATATTAAAAGTATTTAGCAAGTGTTAAATAGTCTAATTAATAAAAATACCAGTATGCTAATATGTGAGTGTACCCATTATGGGCCTGAACAGATGCAAAACATGATTCAGGCACAGTTCACGGTTAGAGTTCAACAGACGTAGCTAACAAACAGAAACTCTTTTCACTTTAAAACATATGTTCAGTTGACAGAACTGAGTTTTTCTTTTGCTATAATAAAAGGGTACTTTTGCTAATGTGCGTAATTCTGGACTTCTGCACAGACTTTACCACAAAGAATATGGCATTGTAAAGACAAAAAACAAAACAAGAATTCTCACGTTGAGCTGGGTCACCTCTTCACGAATTTGACCTGTGGCAACACCTGCTTGTCTCCAGGGAGATAGAGAAGCTTAATGCCATACTGTAGAACATTTCATGCAAAGAAATTACACCTGGAAAGTTACTTAGTGCACCTTTAATAAAAGTTGGCTCTTCTTTTTTGTAAGTTCATTTTTAGTTTTGTTTTTTACTATGGAACTCCAGCACTCATACAAATTTAGCTTGTTTGAAATGTGGTAATCGTCCAACTATTATTTTCCTTGTGAAGTCCCTCCGGTCATGATATTCAAACTCGTATGACAATAGCACTGTACTATGTGGTGCGATGCAGTCTTGGGGGTATCGATTTTTGGCAGTTTCATCAAGTGAAATGTTTTCCAGTGCCAAGTGAGTTTATGAGTTTGGGGGCTACATATGGTTCAGACACACTTTTCTTCAAAACAACAGCATTCAGTCACATCCAGAAGGGTAAACAAGATGGTTTGGGCCAATACAGAGTGAGTCTCTCTGAGTATCAAATAAAGTCGGACCACATGTTATTTTTGGTAAGATTCACAATTCATTTCGTAGCGGTTTTGGATTTTTCAATGTTTGATTTTAAGAATGTATTCTTTTCTATTCTCCGATGCCATTGTGTCATCCAATTAAAGATAACATTATCTATAGCTTCCAATATTATGCTTTTTTTTGTGATCAATTTTTTATTATTTGTAAAATGACAAAAGCAAGATTCCCCCCTCCCCCCACAAAAATAAATAAATAAATAAAAATATAAGTAAATATATAAAATAAATAAATATAATAAAATAAAATAATTAATTAAATTAAAGAATCCCCAGTCCCGAGCTCATGGTGACATCCTACCCCTCCTCCCTGGGCTCCACATGAACAAGATCAAGACATACATGTTTGTTTGTATGTGTGCATCCAATATGTTTCATGCTTTGTAAATCGGATGCCCTCCCTTGTGCAACTTTGGCAGTTATCCAGACCGGCTTAAATGTGAGTCAAAGAAATGTTTTAGAATGTTCACAGGATGACATTAAACATATTTTCTCTGGCTTATTTAAGTCTAGGTCTTTGGGTTAGGGTTAGAGAGCGAGGTCGCCACTCTACAGATCTGATCTGTAATGACCATGGAGATGGATACGTTTAAATCCATATTGTGGAACATTCTAGGTAAAGCAATGATGCTTCCATGGTGACACATAAATGGTGTACCCTTCATCAAAAAAACAGTGAACCTTTAATTTATAATATTATAGTGTGGCATCCAAAAGAAAATATTTGTTAATGTATGCTGTTTCTCAGAGGCATATTGATTCATATTAGTACTGTAGGAGGACTAGTAGGAGTAGAAGTTAACTCACCACTGCAGTAATGTCTAGATCACACGAGGCCTTTCAGTTGTAACTGAATTAGCCTGTGCTCTCTTCGTGAAGTGAGTCATCAGAAGCAGAGCTGCCTGTGCATGATTTAGACCTGTCAGGAGTTGTTTGTACTGAGGAGCTAGCATTAACCATCACATTTTAGCCATCACATTTTAGCCATCACATACACTTAATCATAGCACAGACTGCAGGAGTGGGATAATACCAGTGTGCATGCTTTTATATGGGCAGGATGTAGCACAAGATCGGGGCCGCAAGAACAATATTTTGACATAATTTACAGTTCACAATTTTGTCTTCACAGTTTTCATTTAGAAACAGGATATATTTTTTTTAAATTGTAAAAGGTCCAATATTACACAAAATTGACTCTTGTGAGCTTTAAGCCATGTTCTAATGCTGTTACCTCCTCAAAAACATACCTGGAGTTGTGTTTTGTTTCATTCACATGTTTGAGTAACTCTTTATTATTAGTGTGTCTACATCTCCAAAGCTCAAAATGCTCTGTTCCACCTTCTGATGTCACGAAGCGGTAGTTTTTAAGTTAACAGTTACCTTTTACCTTTCGTTCAGTAGAGATTGGCAATTCCAGAGCTAAAATCATCCAAATGATGCTAGTGAAGGTGTATGGAGTTTAAAAACACAGTGGAGCACTTCCTGTATTACCACATGACATCACATGGTGGAACAGAGTGTTTTCAGTTTGAGAGAACTCAGCCTAAATATGCAGCGTTTGTGTGTTAAACATGTGCGAATGAAACAAAACACAACTCCAGGTATATTTTTGATGATGGAACAACATTATAACGTAGATCAGAAAATAGAATATTATGGACCCTTTAAATGCTATGGCAACAGTACTCATTTTTCATCACTCTGAAATTCATTGCTGGGAATTTGTGATAAACTGTTTATCTGGAATAGCAGAAAGTTTGATTAATTTTTTGATTAAAATGATCAAAAATAAAGTAGCTGGTATTATTTCTATGTTTCTAAATGAGTATTATTCTGACTTAGCTGTTTTTGTACCCCATTCATAATTTATTGCAAGTTATCTCTTTCTTAAAAACAATGCATTCTTTCTTGCAGTGTTTCAAATGAGCTTTCGTGACAGCGTAATTTCCTTTGTGGATTAATAAAGTTTATCTAAGTCTGAAGAGTCTGCAGTGTGCCCCGTCAGACATTTTAAATTACAACTATATTTGAAAACAATACCACGTTCCTAATGAAAGCTTTATAACACATAATGATAGTTTTAGATTTTAATATTTCTTCACATATATTCTTATATATTTGTTCATTAAAGGGCTCATATTATGCTGTTTTCTGATCTATGTTATAATGTTGTTTCCTCATCAAAAGCATGGTCTGAGCTGTGTGTTGTTTCATTCACATGTTTAACACACGAACCCTGCATATTTAGGTTCTTCTCTCAAACATAAAACACTCAAGAGTCAGTTTTGCATAATGTAGGACCTTTAAAAGCCTTACAACCAAATGTTAAAATGTTGACCCAAACAGAACGCCACATGAGAAATATACAGCACTCAACAAAGATCCGTGTGGACTGCATTACTGTACCAAGGACACTTCCAGCTCACTCCTTGTTGGCATTTCTTTGCAGACAGCTCTTTTACTTGCGAAAGTACGAGGTTGTTGTTCAACCTTCAGCACTGGCTATACAATCTATTGCAAACTGATGTGTTTTCATGTATGGATGAGCAATATTGAATCAATCGATTTATTTTTTTTATTTTGCAATATCTCGAGGTTCAAGTGACTCACAAAACCATAGCATTTATTACAAAAGTACAGAAATATTTACTTCATGTTTAGGAGTTTTAGTTATAGACAATAAACTCAATATTCTAATTTTGTATATCTCCAGAACAACAATTGCAATATTAACGCATTTTTCATATATCTCCCTCCTCTAATTTCATGTTACTTTTGTTCTACTTGGCAATAGTTTGTATCTCCATTGCTAGCAAGGCAAGGCAAGTTTATTTGTATAGCACAGTTCGTACAGAAAGTAATTCAAAGTGCTTTACAGAATAAGAAAGACATTAAAATCACAATACAACAAATCAAAACATAAATAACCACAAATAATCATCATAACATTAACATTAAAAGAGAAGAGTGCAGAATAAAAACCTTTCAGTCATATGCACAGTTAAACCGTTTTGAGCCTGGATTTAAACATTGTCAAAGTAGAGGCCTGTCTCACATCTTAAGGAAAACTGTTCCAGGTTTTAGCTGCATAAAACTGAAACATTTGTTTCTGAAATGCTTAGTCCTGACTCTGAATGATGAACTGACCATAGAATATATCATGAAGTGGATTAAGTGAGTGTGACGATTTCCCACCGCGAGTATCATAGCAACCAAAGAGCCAATCCAGAGCAACACTGTTGAAGGTAACGCCCTTTACCGCCCACACTGCTAGTTTAGCAGGGAGCAGGCGCTTAGCAACACTGTCAATCAAACCTGTTGCTAACGCTTGTGGGAGCGACCTTGGGGAAAGAAGGCACATCATTGGTCTGTTATTAATATTCATATTTTGATTGTGATTGTGTCAATGTGAAGTGAATAGGAGTCAATGGAGCAGGCCCATGTCGCAGCCTGTGATTTGGTAATTGCATCCATTCAAATTGCGATTTGGATTTGATTGCGATTAATCTGTCAAATACACAATGACTAACAGCTACAGATGAACCTTAATAAATGAGTTTACTCTGTGGCATCGAGAGGCCAGTGAGCTGCCTGTTTCTTTATGAATGATTCATTGTTTACTGGTGGGTCGGTCAGTTGGGGGGATTTTTGCCTCGGAGCGGTGTCTCCTCTAGCTTCTTACGCTTCTATCTTTTAATCATTTGTTGACATGGTTGTGCTGTTTTAGAATATAACAGTGACCTGACCTCTCTGTGTGTGCAGGTCAGATTGTATCTAATGAAAACCCAAAAGTCTTCCTGCATTGATTTCTCACATGAATACTGAGCGAGTTTTATAGTAGTGAAAAGGGAGCTGGCCCTGAGTGAGTTTTACTAATATGACCCCATCTGCAAAACTTCTGTTCTATTTAGCATTTTAAAAGTGTAACATTTTTGTAGATGGAGTTGCATGTTTCTGACTTTGTAATTCAGTAATGGATCAACAGAGAGAAAAGGGCTTTGTTAGAAGTTAACAAGATAAGGCCAGACATGTGTGACTCCATATTTTAAGGATAAGTATTTGAAAGTCATACGGGAGGAGCTTGTAGTAGAGCTGCTGCTCCTCCATGTCAAGAGGAGCCAGCTGAGGTGGTTCGGGCATCTGTTCCGGATGCCTCCTCGATGCCTCCATGGGAAGTTGTTCCAGGCATGTCCCGCTGGGAGGAGGCCATTGGGGAAGGCGCTGGACACGCTGGAGGGATTATGTCTCCCGGCTGGCCTGGGAATGCCTTGGGGTCCCACTGGAGGAGCTAGAGGATGTGTCTGGGGTGAGGGAAGTCTGGGAGTCCCTGCTTAGACTGCCCCCGCGACCCGGCCCCGGATAAGCAGAAGAAAATTGATTGATATTTGAAAGTAGTATGGTCTATTTTTGCGCATTTTCCTCTGCATTTGACCCATCCTTCAACCAATGTCTCTTGCATCATGCCAGGAGCAGTTGATGACTGTATTGTAGCACCATTGTCTTTATAAAGAAGTGGACTAAGTTAGTGTGACGTCATCCATAGCGTTCGGCTCCAGCCAGATGAAGCTCATCGAGGCTAGCAGTTTCAATAGACAGTGAATAGGAACCAGAATCAATGGAGACGGAAGCACTCCTATGCTGACTTCCTATTTGGAACGTGGCAGCTCGCGAGTTGGCTATGTCCATTTATATGTACAGTCTATGTGTAGCACCCAGTGAGCCATCTCCAGAGCTCATGCTATATGTTTGTGTTCGGTAGTACCAAACTGGAAGATTAACTTGTGAATGTTTTAGGATCATGGGCACAAAAATCCACCCAGACGCACCCTTTTATCATAAATAAGCATATAAGCGACCATTTTCATCTTTGCTCTATTTTTATCTACTCTACTCTACATTTTGGACACATTTTGTCTACTTTAATTATTTTGAGTTCATTCTATTTGCTGTTTCTTATTAAAAAACAATTCTTACACAGTAATTTGTGAGCTGCTGTGTAATTTGTGGATCAATAAGTTAGAGAACAATTGATTAGCTGAGTACAATTGAACAGATAAATACAATGTGAAAGGCAGCCAAGTGTAATATTAAGTTAGGTTATTAAGTTTGCATCCAGACAAAAATAATAAAATAAAAATTTTGAAAAGTTTAGAACTGAATTTTGGATTTAGAAACAACTGATTAGATAAATACCATAGACTGTATATATAAATGGACAGCTAACCTGCTAGCTGCCACGTTCCAAATAGGAAGTGAGCATGGGTGCACTTCTGGCTCCATCGACTCTGGCTCTAATTCACTTTCTATTGAGAAACTGTCGCCCCACTCTCCGTTTCTGCTGCTGTCAGGTTCATCATTGGTCTTAAAATGTTCATATTAATCCGTGTTACATGATGCCGGTGTATTTATTTGCCTATTTTGTCCGTAAATTAAAATATGAACGTTAATAACAGACCAATGAGGCGCCTTCATTCCCCGAGGTCGCTCCCACTAGTGTTAGCAACAGGTTTGATGGACAGCGCTGCTAAGGGGCGTTACCTTCAACATCCACACGCCGGTTTGTTTCTTTGGTTGCTATGACACTTGGGGTCAGAATTCCAAATATGGAACTCAGCTCCAAATTGGCCCCTATAACTGCTGCCTCGATGAGCTTCATTTGACTGGAGCCAACCGCTATAGCCGACATCACACTTAGTCCAGTTCTTTATACAGTCTATGATGAATACAAATTATCCCTAACTGTTACAGCATACTAACTATAATATTCAAAGTTGGCACCTATATAGAACTTCACTTTGCAATTTCCGTCAGTGTGCACGTGTCCAAATGAGATGTGACATTCAGTAATGGTTGTCCCGCGCACACCCACAGTCACGATCTCCTCCTCATATTGTGATGTGAGCCGACGCAGCTGGCATTTAAACCCAAATACCACGCGTCGCCCGTCACTGCCACAGATACCAGGTGATAAAGACTCATTATGGAGACTCACGTGGGGAGCTGTATAGAGTCTTAGATTAAAAATATTGAATTAAAATACATCACAGTCTGCTTATATTAATGAGGGGTTTTTAATTTGCTTAAAGAAGGTCTGGGGCTCAATTGTTTGACATATATTTGATCCTCCTGGTGTTATTCTGTCTAAAAAACGCTTAGATGAATTCCATATATTTGTTTTCATTTTTTGGACAAATTTTGCTGTATGGATGTAAGTTACGGTAATATCAAATTAAAATCCCTGTTTTGCCAACTTGAACAATTGACTGGACTTTTTAAAGCCTTTTATATGTTATTTCTTTGGGACATGAATGTAATGATATAGTACTATGGGGGCCCATATTACACTGTTTTCTGATCTATGTTATAATGTTGTTTTCTCTTCACAAACATACCTGGAGTTGTGTTTTTTTTCATTCACATATGTTTTAACACACAAACCCTGCATAATTCTTCTCTCAAACTAAAAAAACAACAGTTTTAAAAACTCCATACACCTTCATTATAATCATTTGGATAATTTCAGCCCTGAAATTACCAATCTCTATTGAACAAAAGGTAAAAGGAGCTCTTAAGATTGAAAACTACAGCTTCGTGACATCACAAGGTGGAGCAATTTGAGCTTTGGAGATGTAGACAGACTAATTATAAAGGGTTACTCAAACATGTGTGAATGAAACAAAACACAACTCCAGGTATGTGTTTTAAGAATGGAACAGCATTATAACATGGCCGAAAGCTCACAAGAGACAGTTTTGCGTAATATAGGCCTTTTAAAGAAAAAGTAGCTTTTCTACAATAGCTTTCCATATTTTTACCATGGCGTTAAAGTTGCGTACTGTTTAACTTTCCAACACAGGCAGGCGACGCCAAGTTACTGGTAAGATCTACAGAAAATTGACTAGCTCATAATAACAATGTATGTTTTTCAAGCCTTTATTTTTTCCAATAAAGTTGCAGCTAAATAAATGCAAGATAGATTGGTTAATGCCATACTGTGAAACATTTCAGGCAAAACAGTAACACCTCCATGGAAACTAGAAGAAAGTCAACCTCTCACCAGAAAAGTTACGTAGAGCACCTTTATTACCATACAAATATCCCGCCAAGAGATCTGGATATCATTACGTACTGTGTCATTAACATAGCTGATTTGAATTCTTGATATCTCAGTACTGTGTAACAAAGACTCATTATACAGTCATTAAGATCTTCTGGCAGATTAAATATATGGAGATAAAGCATACTCTACTGTTCCTATACTTCATAATCCCCTGCTTAGTTTGGCTCCTGTCCCTGCTCTCATCCATAATGCATCTGACCCACAGCTGCCCTGGACACTGGCTCTGCTCTCCTGGTGTCAGAGTGTAAACCCACCAGAAGAGGTTGCTTACACTCCTCAGTGCATTCTTAAAACAAACTTTAAATGGGTACGATTTTTGGCTGCTGTCCTCAAGAACTTGCAAGCTACTTGTGTCTGATGCATTTTAAATCGTAGATGTGATTTATTTGGCAGGATCCATGTATCACTGGGCGGGATGTCTCCACCCTTGTGTGTTCTGCCTTTCATATATCATCAGGCTGAAGAAGATGCATTGAAATTGCTTTGGTGCATCTGCTGCTGGGGGATGTGGCTAGTGATAAATGCACAAACGCAACACTAAGACAATCACTTATAAATACGAAGGGCCTGAAGTGAATAAGAGCCACTGCTGCCATGTTCACACTTTTAGATCAGATTTGTGCATGCTTGTGCAATATTACCATATCCAATATGCTATGCACTTATACTCTGCATGTCAGCATTTTAACAACACAAACCAGATATACATGTAACGACTTACAATTTTAGATTTGAATTGACTCTTGCAGTTCTCCTCCTCCTGCTTCTCCATGAAGAATGTTAGAGTTTTAGCTTTCTATTTCCATAAACTCATGCAGGTGACTTGACTTTGAGAACTATAATGAATTTTCTTCAGAATACGTACTAGTGTATATAAGGATATCCAAAATAGAATTTAATTTCATATCTGGACCCAAAGAATTGTTTAAAAATTGGTCCATATTATGCTATGTTCTGATCTATGTTATGTTTCCTCATCACAAACAGACCTGGAGTTGCGTTTTGTTTCATTCACACGTTTAACACACAAACCCTGCATATTTAGGCTGAGTTCTTCTCTCAAACAGAAAACACTCTGTTCCACTTTGTGATGTCATACAGGAAGTGCTCCACTGTGTTTTTAAACTCCATACACCTCCACTAGAATTGACTGGACAGTTTTAACCCTGGAATTGCCAATCTCTACTGAACAAAAGGTGAAAGGTGGCTGTTAACTTGAAAATTACCGCTTCATGACATCACAAGGTGGAACAGAGCAACCAGGTATGCTTTTGAGGAGGTGGCAGCATTATAACATGGCTTGAAGCTCACAAGAACTTTTAAGTAATAGAAAGCAATTTTTTGCTGTCTATAGGCACAACTCTCGATCAGTATGACGCCGAAAGTTGCACGCATGTTCTCCCTGTGACTCGGTTTCCTCTGTACTGTTCCTACTCCTCACCAAGACCTTGAGAATTATCCTTGAAAATTCTCTTTTTAAGAATCAATATGAATGCATAGCTCCCATCGCCCGCCTCCTATGTCCTGCCTCCCACAGACGTATAGATCCAGTTTGTACGGCCTCCCATACTATTGTCCTTTGGAGATTTACCCGTGCGCTCCATTTCTGTTTTCTCTCCCAGGTTCGAGCTTGACCTTGCGCAGCCCGAGTGCCTCAGCTCTAATGGACTATCACTAGCCTGCAGAGACCACACCACTTTTACATATAGAGCCTCTGCGATGTGGATGAGCTGCAAATAGCTATTTTAAACAGCCAGCCTCTCCTCCCAACCTGCAGCACTGAGATAGCCTTGCCACGCTTATACCCTGTGATCCTGCTAGCAGAGGGGAGCAACGCTGGTATTCTGTTTTAACAAAGGTTTTGTTTGAATGGGAGTACGCAGCTTACGACTTATCCACTGTACCGTATTGTGAGGTGTGTGTGTGTGATGGAACTTGGGTGGATCGTAACACTGCATAGCTCATAATAGTGTTTGTAAAGATAAATGGGGACTCGAGCTCGTGTGTAATGCAGTGCAATAGAGAATTTAGATGCTTTAAATTGTTGTTTGTACTTCAGTCTAGTTTAAATATATTTTTTTGTAATATTTAATAAGAAAAAAGTTTAGTCGGTAAAATAAGACATTTTAGCTTAAATTGTATGTATAAATAAATATTCAAACCTACCAGAAATTGCTCTAAGCCAAAGTAAAAAAAAAAAAAAAAAATGTATGCTTCAGTTATATTCCAGTATAAAACTTATTCATCTCCATGGCGTATTTTCTGATGTCTTAACTTTGTATTTCTATGGAATCATACAGGTGAGTGCCACCTCCAGAAAGTTACGCTGTGTTGCTTTAAATAAATGAGAGGATGCATGGGGTATCCCTAGGCCTGTCACGATAACAAATTTTGAAGAACGATATATTGCTATAGAGATATATTGCGATAAATTATTAGTATTAATATTAAAGCAAATTTAGGCCACTGATGCAATAACAATAAAGCAGGAAAATCCCAGTAAACCATTTTTAAATAGACAGTATCATTAAAAGGCCTGAGCTGCAAGAAATAAATAGCCGGATGAAGCAATAATTAGCCACAGAAGTTACTATTTCAACCTTCTACAGCTCAAATAACAACAACAAGAAAAGTAACAAATCTCCCCAATTTTGCAGAAAGAAAAAGTACCCACGATAAATATTGAGCCCCAAAATATATTGTTCCAGCTTTCATATATTGAACCATAAGTTGATGCAGTTATTATTGTCACAGGCCTAGGTATTCCTGCTTTGAAACATTTGTAGTGTCCAGATATTGCACACTCTTGATTGTTGTGCAGTAGAAGCCTATAGCTTGAGCTTTAGCAGTCTCATGATGAGCATTTGTGTTTGTTACCAAAAAATTCCTTTGTTCCTGTATCTGCGGCACATTTGAGAGGTGTGGTGCTGTAATGAGGTGCAGTGTGGTGCCAGAAGCTGATGTGTCTGACCCAGCCTGTGTTTCACTGTTATGGAAATAAATACAGCTTTATTTTTCGTCTCTCTCTCAAGGTGCGACAGCCTTTTCTTCTCCTCTCTGTTGGATGCTCAACCTGCCACAGCCTGCCTTTGTAGCTCCAGTCAAATTATCCACAAAATACCTTCATGTAGTCTACTTTTCTCAGCTTATAGGTCAAAAGTGAGTTGTATATGTAGAAGTTATGTGTCAGAATAATATGCAAATATAAGTTTGGTTCTACTTGGCTGATTTAGAGACCCAAGGGTTTGACTTTTGTTTTTGTTTTTTTTTTTCTTTTTTGCCATCAAATTAGCTTGATGGTTACCAATTTGAACAAATTGAAATAATTTTTAAATTAAATTAAATGTAACACAGTTTAAATTATTTCTCATTTTCATAGAGACAAACTCCTCTCAACCCCAGATGCCCTTTCTCAAGTGATTTCCCCTATTTGTTCAGACTCTCAACTATTGAGACAAAACTGACTAAACTGTCCAAGAGATCGTCACCAGTCTGAGTTCATCTACATGCTGCCTCAGTGTGTTACCCACTAAATTTCTAAAGTCTGCGCTCAACAGTTCGCTCTCACCACTCTCTTGCATTAACATGTCACTTCAATCTGGAACATTCCCAAGAGCTTTGAAAACTGCGGTTATCAAGCCTCTCCTAAAGAAGAGCAGTCTTGATGCCACAATATTGAACAATTACCGACCCATCTCAAATCTGCCGTTTTTAGGCATCTCGCACTCTGAGGACTTCAGGGACCGGTGCCCAGAGTCAGGACTAAACATGGGGAATCAGCGTTTCAGTTTTATGCAGCTAAAACCTGGAACAGTCTTCCTGAAGATGTGAGACAGGCCTCTACTTTGACAACGTTTAAACCCAGGCTCAAAACAGTTCTGTTTAGCTGTGAATATGACTGAAAGGTTTTCATCCTGCACTCTTCTCTTTTAATGTTCATTTAATTATGATTATTTATGTTTTGTTATATGTTATGTTTTGTTGTATTGTGATTTTAACCTCTTCCTTATTCTGTAAAGCACTTCGAATTACTTTGTGTACGAATTGTGCTATACAAATAAACTTGCCTTGCCTATCACTGTAGTAATTGCCAAGGTGATGGGCCCTCTGCATTGGCTCACCTTATTATATTCTGATACTACTGACATTTTTCTACTGTAGAAGCCAGTAGAATTTCAAAATATTGTGTCTTTTAAATGAGAAAAAGCCCCACAAAATGTTGTATATAACTGGAAGCCTAAACCCACAGATAAACCCCTCTTCAAATATCTAACATATAGCCCAAAATGCAAAAATTTACATTTAAAACTACTACTTACTGTAGACTATATGGAACAGAAAGAGAGCTACCAGCCAGGACTCACTGACATTGATAAAGAATGCAACCAACTTAAAAGAAAATATGATCCCTTTTGAATGAGAAAAAGTCCACAAAATGTTGTTTATCACAGGAAGCTAAATATTAAAAATCTACCCAAAAAAATGCAGTCAAAACTACGACTTACTGTACAATATTTGGAACAGAAAGAGAGCTATCCAGGCTGTAGTGACTTAGCCTACCACCGCTGCGGTTTCAGATCCTGGAGAAGGTTTTCAGATGAGCTGGAGGGGAGATGATTTGACATAAGAGGTCGTTTGGTTGACTCATATTTGGCCCTTAGCTTTTCAAGGTGAAGAGCCATGAAAGAAGGCTTGAACATCAATAGGTGAGCGCGCGGCTGTGAAGGTCCAGAGGGCACTTCTTTTCACGGCTTCCATCACGAGCTGTGGAAATGGGCCATCCGTCAGCAGCCCCATGCATTTCAATGGTAATCAATTCAGTAGAGCAGGCACAGTTAGCTCGGGACAACCTCAAGCCCAAGCAAGGGTGCAAGGTAGAAAGGAGGATTTTTTATTTGATTTTTTTGTGCAAATAAAACTCCAATAGCGTGAGAGAATTTTACGGAAAATCTTGCAGAAAATCCATGTTAGGAAATTCTAAAACATATTTTTTTCTACACCTATCCAGATAGAAACAACTATGACCTCAAAACCAGTTTACATTTCATTGGTTTATATGCTATTTAGACAATTATGTACATTTTGCTAATGAAATCTAACCTTTTCTCATGTTTAATGCTTATTCAATTTTTGTTTACAACCCTGTACTACTCGTATAATGTGTTGGTCAAAAAATCACGTTAAAATATTAAGGCAAGGCAAGTGTATTTGTATAACACAATTCATACACAAAGTAATTCGAAGTGCTTTACAGAATGAGAAAGACATTAAAATCACAATACAAACAAATCAAAACATAAATAATCACCATGAAATTGTCATTAAAAGAGAAAATGCAGAATAAAAACCTTTCAGTCATATGCAAAGCTAAACAGAACCGTTCTGAGCCTGGATTTAAACATTGTCAAAGCAGAGGCCTGTCTCACATCTTCAGGAAGATTGTTCCAGGTTTTAGCTGCATAAAACTGAAACACTGATGCCCCATGTTTAGTCCTGACTCTGGGCACAAGCAGGAGGCCGGTAGAGAATAGAGAAATAGAGAATACATTCTTGCATTTTTGATTATTTGCGCTTTTTGTTAGTAATAATAAACTTATACTATTGTACACCACAGTTTTGTATCAGACCTTTCTATCCCATTGCATCTGGAAGGGCATCTGGCATAGAAACGACCAGCCACATTGAAATACACTATAAACATGTTCTGTGCCTAATCTAGAACCCTAAATAGTGTGTATTTTTCAATTTGATAGCTGGAACAGTGCAAACTGTCTCTTCAATAGTAGGGTTTGGCATTTTAGTATAACTCCATTGGCTGAGTCTCATTTTGTTGTGTGCGACTAGAGAAAACATATGATAATTTGACAATTTTTATGCGTGAAACTACTTTCCCCTTTCTTTCAGAATGACTTGAATACAAAATATGGTTTCCTGTATTTTTTCCCTTTTCAAATTTATTTTCTTAGAACGCTACTTTTGAATTTGGAATTTTATTTTGAAAAGAAACCTTGATTTAAATAGTGAGATTTCAGATCCATTGCATCAGTGGGAATACAGGAGGAAAAATGAATGAGATATTTGACCTTTGCAGAGTCGTCCCTGGGTAGTGTGCTTTGCTGGAGGGCACGAAGGCAGGAGGCAGCGAACGGTGTTGAAATGATGACTCCCACTGTTAAACCTGGTCTCCCACTAACTCCACTCTCTCTATTAATAGGCCAAAAATTCACAGCAGACAATTAGGCTAACTATACGTGCTATAATACAGAATATGATGTTTTGTTCTTTTAGCCATACAGTGTTATGAAAAGGTCACCGAAATTGAGCCAACAGCAAAATTAATCATTTTTGTATAGATCCAGAACTCTATTTAAAACCACAAGTATTATGGGATGTAATTTGCACCAAAGGATAACTTGTTCATCGTATATATTTCACTATTCTATGTGTGTCAGTGAGTCAGTGTCTAAGCATATTTCTTTCTTTGTGTTCTGTGTAACTTTACTGGTGGAGGGCCACAGCCTGCTTTATTGCTTTAGAATGTTCTGCTGTGTGGCATTAAAATTATCTGTCTCCATGAAGACAGTTACAGGTTAGATTTGTGGAGAGATGAGCTGGCTGACAGTAAGAGAGCATGTTTCCCTTGGTATGTTAGCAAAAAAATATCTGTTATTGAATATAGGTAAGATAGTTTAATCCCATACTATATTCCAGAGACAACATTTGCATTTAAAGTGGCAAACCCCTGACCAGAAATGTTACATACGGCACCTTTAAGAAAAAAAAGAAAAAAACAAAAGCATATCATGGTTGGTTTGCATGGCTAGTTCTTTTTTGATATAATTTTAAAACGTTTGTGAGAAGTTTGTGAGTGGACATAGCATTATGGTCACACAGTCACATTTTTTGTTAACGCTTTTCAACCTTCAAGGCACTCAAATCACTTTACATCAAGGAATTCATCTGTCAAAATCGGGATTCGAAAAGGCAACCTTCGGATCAGCGGACGAACACTCTACCAACCGAGCTACTGTCCCTCTTACCATTGTAAGACAGTGCCAGTCTCCAACCACACTGTTGTCTGATATTCATTTTTGTGTTCCCAATTTCAAAGAGCATTTCATTTTTAGTGAATAACTTTTGCCCAGTATTGTTCATGGAGCAGAAGCAGCAGCAGGTCGTGTTGTTGCCAAATCTTTAGCTAAAGCTTGTGTCATTTGGCAGAATGATAGAGCGGAGAGGCTGACAGCTACCGGCAGGAAACATGTCAACACTATGACAGATGCTAGCTTTTCCAAAGGCTATGATGACTTTTTAGTTGACTGGGTTTTCACTGAACTGCCCCCACATCCTACAATCAAAAAGTACAACGCCAAAGCAGGGAGCCGATCAGAAGTGGTTTGTAATAGTTTAGAGAGAGAGGAAGGA
>KN486799.1:7872-33754 GCA_000787095.1 Periophthalmodon schlosseri | reverse complement strand
TGGGCTGTCAGGTTCACAAAGCGCGGCCACTGCGTCTCAGTGGGAGGTGGCAAATGAATGGTCTGTTCTCGTGATGAAGATTTGCGGTTTGCTAAAGATATGTGAGAAACAAAAGGACAGACTCTATTGATTGTCAGTCAACACATTAACATCCCCTCTGACATGCTTGCTCTTACACCAGCGCCATTCATCCACTCTCAACATGAGTCAATATGTTAACGTCCATGCATCTCACTCCCAGGATACTTTTTCCCAGGAAAAAAACAAACAAAACTTTTACGTTTGTATTACTTTTTGTCTCAGGATGGAATGATTTTAGCAACAGTCATGTGTAGTAATATTGTAGTTATAGAAGTATTAGTAAAGAAATAAGTAGTAGTAGCACTAGGAGTAGTAGCAGTAATTGTAGTTGTAGCAGTAGTAGTAGTAGAAGTAGTAGTAGGAGAAGTAGTAGTAGCAGTAGTGGTACCAGTAGCAGTAGTAGCTTCACCTCATTTGAAAACCATCACAAGCAGTTTTCACTCTCATGTTGAAATCTCATGTTTTTCTGTATAATCATGCCATCCATTCTCACCTCCACGCCTTCTCTCTCACCTGTCTCCATCCAGACTCCATCTTGTGTGACGTGGGCGAGTTTGAATGTTTGGACAAAGCTCGCTGTGTCCCAGAGGCGTGGCTCTGTGACGGGGAGCCGGACTGTCCAGACGCTTCAGACGAATCTCAACAAACATGTAAGTCACCCATCCACTAAAAAAAACTAAAACTAACGTTCGTTCGATGCCAACTTTCAGTTCCTTGGCTTTACATGTCCATGTCGTTGAGGTAATACATACATCACACTGACTTATTTAACAGCAGCACAGGAGCTCATGCATCACCACTGTGCTCTACACAAACCAATGGCACAAACAGCTCTCACATTTTAACATAATCCTACATGTGTCCAAACACAGCGCAGTGTATCATCTTACCGGTAAAACAGAGGAGATCAAAAGAGATTCAACTTGTATCCACTCGAAAACACCTCGTCTCCAGTTCAGGGCCTTTACAGTGTCTCAAAGTCAAAGTGTTGTGCGTAATAATAATTCCACATCCAGTCACAGTCTGTAAAGCTGAAGCCAAACAGATAATATGAACTAAACTCCGCCAACATCCTCCACTTCCTCGGTAAAAGCGTAATTCCCAAATAAATGTGGTGTAGTAAATATCCAGTGTGGAGCATGCATCTGCATAAACATGCAGCCAGATGAGTCCATGTCAAGTTGAAGCCAAACAGATAATATGAAGCAAACTCCGCCAAAAATCCTCCTCTTCCTCAGTCCCGGTAAAAGTGTAATTCACAAATAAATGTGTTGTAGTAAATATATTCATTGTGGAGTATGTGTGCATAAAGATGCAGCCAAACGAGTTCGCAAAAAGTTCACTATAATCCTCCTCCTTCGTCCACATAGTAACCACGTATTAACAGAGTAAAGTTATTTCAAAACAATGGAGGAAACAAAAGTGAAACTTAAGCATGTGTCAGTTCCATTCAATTCAATTCATTTTTGTAAAGCCCAAAATCATAACAGCAGTTGCCTCTTAGGGCTGAACATGATACTTGATTTAACCAACAGAAAGTTAGAAAATCAGTCAGTCAGTCCACATGAGCGTCAGCTGTGCACTCTGGTTCATTTCCTTATCGTTTAGTATCAAAAACTAACACTACCAGCTGATCGTCGTACAGTAGAATCTTCAGTATTACTAGTCCAGGGTCTAGTAGTATTGTATAAAGTCCACTTCATCCTGTTGTTGGCACTTCTATCCGATCCTTGAGGGACATATTAAGTCCTTCTTCAGTCCTTCAAAGCAGACGACGGTCCTGAAATAGAATCTATAGTTGTGTGGTGTATGTTTATGTGTTACGGTCCATGGAGAGAGTGGTGCTGAAAACTATTGATCAATAAATGAAGAGCGTTGCTATCGTGTGTTTACGCTACCGCCCAGATCCACTGATGGAAATGAACTGTCTCACAGCACTATCATGGTGACTATAGACTAGAGAAGTGACAGGAGACAATCTGTAGTGACCGAAACATCAAGAATATGAACATAAAAGCTTAATTACTCAATACTGATGTCAATACATTAATACATTGATTGACAAGAGTCACCACATATACATATCTTGGGTTTTGGTTTGACGAAAACTTACCCTTTAAAAAACATATCTCAGAATTATGAAACAGCTTAAAATCTAAATTATCATGTTATTACAGAAACAAATCTTGTATCCCATTGAATTACAGAAAAAATAAAATAAAATCAAGCAGCTGTTCTTTCTGTACTAGATTATGGAGATATAATATACATGCAGACTTCAGAACGTTGAGATCAGCAGACCAAACAACGTCCCAGCTAAAAACTAAAGGGGATTGGGCTTTTGCTGTGGCTGGCCCCAGACTCTGGAACAATCTTTCTCAGTGCATTAGAGCAGCCCAATCTTTACATATTTTTAAATCTTTCTTGAAAACTCATTTGTATGCGCTGGCTTTTAACACAAGAGGTGCGGGACACTTATATTGTATTGTTTTATCGTGTTTTTGCACGTTTTGTTTTTTAAGATTGCACATTATATCGCCTTTGTACAGCACTTTGGGCAGCTGTGGTTGTTTTAAATGTGCTTTATATACACTTGACTTGACTTCAGTCTCTACGTTGAAACCTTTAGATACACTCTTTAACTCAAGCCTCATCATTTCATAACAGGTGATGAATCACTGTACTCTCTGTGAAAAAATAGGTTGGACATCGCTATCTGTTAGAAGAGAACAACACTATAAAATGTATTCATGAAATGGGAAAAAGGGCTTTTGGCTGTTTTCCTTCCCACAAATGGAATATATTTCAAGGACATGCAAAACTGGATACTTTGGTGCCACAAATGCACTTGAATATACTCACACCTACACCATGTTTTAAATGGACATATGTACTTATTTGTTTTGTTTTTAGTTTTTTTGTTTGTATTTTTCTGTATTTGAACATGGCACCCATAAAAAGGAGACTCTGAGTGCTCTTATTGGGCTCTCCCTGTATAAATAAAGATAAATAAATACAGATACATAATACCACAATGACCATAAAAACATCTAGTAGTTTCAGCATCAACACCTACTTCAGAGAGTATGTTGCATCAATACTAGTTCTAGCTGGAATACATAATGGTGCTTGTATCTGTATCAACTGAAACAGCAAAGCACACCAATATTTTTTGAGGTGCAAATGCAAAAAACAGCACTGTCAGAAACGGAAGAAAAAAAGCCATAGACATGTCAAGAGAATTTAGTGTAGAATATGTCCCTAGTAATTGTTTGGACATCCGCTGAAAGTTACAACCAATAGAACCTGGCCAGCTGACATCAATCTTTTGTGTCCTAAATCTCACTGTTGTAACTTTTAGAGACTTTGAATAGTGACTCATCCTTCTTTCTCCCACAAGGATGAACAAATCACATCGGCACACATGCGGGAACTGTCTATCAGAGCCAGAGTATGCTGTTCTTGTTACAAAAGCATTTAAGTGTCTACTAGGGAGTGGGGATGTTAAGATTATTTGGTTGATAATATTGATAATAGTGAATACACAGGTCATAATATAATTTTTAAAAAAAACTAAATTAATAATAGGATAAATTTTAGAATAGCCCTTTCAATTCAATATTTTTCCAGTATTATTCCAAAAAAGAAGGCCTAAATGTAAAGTTTTTTGTTGTTGTTTAGTGTTATGGTGCTAAATGGCAAATACATATTTATATAGCGCTTTTCCACCTTTATATCACCAGCTTTATATCAAGGAACCACTCACCCATTCACACACACATTCATACACCAGTGTACGCAGACACGGGGCGAGGTGAGCGAAGTGTCTTGTCCAAGGACCCAATAACAACAACAACATAAGGCATTATTAGCATTTTATCAGTGGAGCTACATTGTTGGCCCTAGTGTAAATTAGCCTTAATGTAAATCACATTGGACTTGTCACTGTTGCTACGATCCGTCACCTCCAAAAATGGCTCCATCAAACTGTGATATTAAAATTCAGTGCAGGTTCCTCATCAGCGTGAGTTATTGGCTGTAATTGGGTCTTTATGGTTTTGGCACTGGCATCTGTGCATAAATTGACCACACTGCGCAATATTTATTAACGTCTTAGCGTGCAAAAGGTCATATATCAAGAGGGGCATGATGAGATGGGGACGCTTGTTAGGGAAGCAGAAGAAAAAACAAATGTTAAGAGCTGAAAGATATGAAAAGATATTTTATTTCTTCTTTCAGACCAAGGTTTAGTTTGTTTTCAGACCAAGGTTTAGTCCGCCTGCTTCCAGACTGTATCCCAGGTGTGTGAGGCTAAAAGGGCCCCCTCGTCCCGGTTTAAAGTCCACCTGGAATACTGTCCTGAAGAAGTCGGACTACAGATGGCGCTGTTGTCCTGATTCCACCGGTAGGAAAACAGCGCAAAACCTGTTTAAATCAGTAACATCACGTGACCACTCTGAGGAAAACCACTAATGAGCAGATGAAACTGTCAGGTATGAAAACAAACTAAACTTTGGTCTGAGACACCACTAAAGAATCCATTAAAATACGTTATCGGAAACTGAAAACTACTTCCGGGTTATCCTCAGTCTTTTACTTCTCTTTGCCTATTACTCTTTAATATATTTTAATGCATAAATGTAAAGTTAACTAAAGAACATGAAAATGATGTGTTAAGGGTGAAGAAGTAGAATAAAAATGGCGTCCTGGTTGCATATGTGAAAATGAAATAATTAGCTTCACCAGCTGGGTGCGTGTTCACAGCTGCTAATGTATGTATGCTAAACAGTGATGGCTTGTTAAAGGGGGGTTCCCACAGTGCTAACACAGGAGAAACAACTCACAGACACATGTCGGCAGTACACACAAAAGCACTTTGAAGACTTGACTTGTGCTGGTTGTTGGTAAAATAATGTTTGTATGGAGGTTTACTGGGACTGTGGCTTCCAGATGTGCATATTTGTACAGATGCTATGGTGACAGGAAGTGACTAATATGGGAATACGGTACAGTTTATACTGATGCTGGTATAAAAGAGATATAGGGTACATAAGTTATTTGCTACATATACAATTAATGATGCCTTGTTACAGTATAATAGGCAGAGGTGGAAGCTAACAAAGTACTGTACTCAAGTAGAATTTTTAGGTATAGTGGATACTTACTTTTAATTCTCTACATTTGAGAGCAGGTATCTGTACTTTCTACTCTACTATGTTTTTTTTAACTGAACTGAAAAGTAAAAAGTACTTTTCATATGATTTGAGGGGTTATCTTACCATATACGTGGAAACATCCTGACTAAAGTTTTCGAGTTCAAGCTACGGCTTTGAGCAGACAAAAATAAATACACAATATTCATGAGAAAAATTGATTCATATTGTTACTGTTGACCACAATACAGTATGTATATTTTTTCATCAATATTACTACATTTAACACTTCAACAAATAAGCAACACTTGTACATGTGAAGTACATTTTTAAACGGGAACTTGATGTACTGTATGTGATACTTCTATTTTTACTTGAGCAACTTTTTACCTCTGTATCTGTACTTTTACTTAAGTAACAAAATTCAGTACTTCATTCACCACAGTCTGGAGCGAGTATATTGAAAGTACCGCCTCTTCCCGCCCACACCGTGGGTTTAGCAGGGAGTGGGTGCTTAGCAATGCTGTCAATCAAACTTGCTGCTAATGCTAACGGGAGCGACCTCGTGGAAACAAGGCGCCTGATTAATTATTATTATTATTATTAATGTTAATATTTTGATTTATGGAGACAATAGCGAAATAATAATAGCAGGAGCATGTAGAGCGGATTAAAATGAATATTAATATATGAACATTTTAAGACCAAAATGACAGATAATTGATGTATACTATTATTGATGATGATCAGATCACAACATTCTATAGGTTTATATTGCTTTAAAACTATTGGAATGAAAACAATTAGGACCATAGTCATAGCTATGAATTGTAGCCATAGCTATGAAAATATTAATTGAATGGGAAAATATCCTTCAAATGTTGCTCATGACAAGAAGCTGACGTCCATCCCCGAGTGTGAGAAAAGGTCGGTGCCACTTTTAAAATAAAACACATTTCTTAGTTGCCTATAGCTGTTGCCGTCGCTGCAGAGACATATGTGTGAGTCCATCAGGAGCTGATCAATGCAGGGCACAGTCCATGTGACAAGAACAACAACAGCAGCACACACAGCCTCTCCATAATGACCTATTATAGACCGCACTGTGGAGGCTACTGCTGCACCATTCTGTACCATTCAGGGATGTTACAGTGAGGGAAATTCAACACCATCAAATCAATGACAACTATATATGTGTTCAATTTGTTAAAAAAAAACCCAAAACAAAACAAAACATGTTCATTCAAATCTAAATAAATTGTTTTATTTAAAGGTAAAGGTCCTATGAGCTTTAAGTCATGTTATAATGTGACCTGTGTTTTGTTTCATTCACACGTATCTGAGTAACCGTTTATTATTAGCCTGTCTACATCTCCGAAGCTCAAAATGCTCTGTGCCACCTTGTGATGTCATGTAGTTGTAGTGCTCAAGTTAACAGCTACTGTTTACCTTTTGTTCAGTAGAGCTTGATAACTCTAGGGCTGAAATAATCCAAATGATTGTAGTGAAAGTGTATGGAGTTTAAAAACACAGTGGAGCACTCCCATATCACCACATGACATCACAAGGTGGAACAGTGTTTTCCGTTTGAGAGAAGAACTCAGGCGAAATACGCAGGGTTTGTGTGTTAAACATGTGCGAATGAAACGAAACACAACTCCAGGTCTGTTTGTGATGAGGAAACCATGGCACTTTAAATGATTGCCATGGGTGATGAGTTTTTGGTAAGTCAAACATCTTCTCGATCACCTTTTTAAACAGATGAAATACTAAATATAAATCAGCATATAAAATTTAAACCTTTATGATATGCATTGTTTCATAACCAGCTCCTTTTTACATTCAGGGTCTATCTTTTTTGAATGGTGAAAAGTACTCAGAATTGCGCCTGTAGACCTTGGGATTGTCTCCATATCTTTAGAAACAGGAAACAACAAGTTATGATAATTTTTTTTTATTCTTATTGCTTAGAGACAGAATTGTTAACCACTCTGCCACTAACCCCATACCACTGCTGATAGGAGGGCCAGATCTTGTCACTGTCTTATATATGCATGTTAAATTGGCACCACTGTTCTCACTGTCGGCTATTCTACAAAGATAGAACCTTAATTACTTTTCTTGTCATTCACGAACTATCACTATTCCTTCTGTAAAACATTCTCTATAATACAACAGATACTATATAACCTTCCATATGGCCTCCAAATGCCGCCTGATCTCTAGGAGGCAATTATTTTTCACTTTGATTAACGTGAGCCCCATTTTTATTTACTTTGCTTGCAGATAGAAAACCTTGTATATTCATCTGAGGGATCGGGGACAGCTCATTACAGTGGATTATGTGTTGATATGAAGAGGAATTAGCTCTGTAAATACAGGACTGGACAGAAATACATACTGATGGCGTATAGATAATAGAAAGTGTAGCTGTAAGAGAGAAAAGAGGGGATTTGGGGAATTATTTGTGAGCAGAATTCAAATATGGTAGACTTCATACTCATAAGTATAATGTAACGCACAGTGTAATAATCTCACGCAAAAAAAAAATAATAATGTTATCTAAATATATTTTGCCATATTATGTTTTTTGCATTTTTCTTGATCCAGAGCAACCACACCAAAAAAAAAAAAAAGTTATCTAAATATATTTTGCCATATTGTTTTTTGCATTTTTCTTGATCCAGAGCAAATCATTTGGATTTCAAAGAACCGCTCATCCATTCACACACACGCACACACTCATACACCTGTGTGCGTAGACACTGCGGTCGAGCTGGGTTAAGTGTCTTGCCCAAGGACACAACAACAGCATTCATCTGTGGGAGCTGGAATCGCACCGCCAACAATGTGTGCCATTGGATCTGACCGCTCAACCAGTGATGTTTATGTCAAGATTGGGATTCGAACCGCCACCTTCGGATCAGAGGGCAAACTCTGCACCAACTGTCGCCTCCACTTTTGCGTAGTCGTCATCAGAAGATCAAGATACGTCTAAAAAACTAAGGGCTGAAATATGTACAATTGGTGCCCTATAGTAGTTGCTTTGTGGAGACGTGATCACAAGATCTTCAGGACCTTCAGAGAAAGAGGGGGTGGGAGACTGTAAAGAAGAATATAGATGATGCTAGAAAAAGCATATAGAAAAGAAGAAGAGCGATAACAAAGGAGGAAGAGGATGAGAAGCAGACAGCAAAGAAGAAGTTGAAAAGACAGAATAAGTGAGGGAGAGGGAGGGAGTGAGTTGGTGAGAGAGAAAGAAAGAATAAGTGAGTAGCAGAGTGAGAGCAGTGGCCTCGCTCTGTGGTACCCGGAGAGTATGGAGCCCTGGGTTTATCCGGCCGCACGGCTCTCCGGGGAGTGGACAGCTGACGATGGCTATTCAGGGAACGGGGAACAGCGCAGTGCCTTTAGGAAAAGTGCTCTACAACAATGTGGCTCTGCTCCAACTGTGTGCTAATGTACAAGCATCCTTTAGGGTCCGGCGCTGCTAAAGACATGGGGGTTCCTCGGATGTGCCTGGGGCTGGTGAATGTGCGCGTATTATGTCAGTGAAGTAAGTGGGGGCTACTCGTGTGGTCAAGTGTCAGTCAAAATGTCAAGCTGTTTGGATGTAATGTGAACTAGCATTGTTTGGTGCGTTTCTATATTGTCTGTTCCTCTGTTTTAAGCCTGAGGTTATTGGCATAGCGGTGAATCGCTGCTAATTGACATAAAAGGATAATTGATGGATGGTTTGTAATATTTGTGCAGTGAAAATTGCTGGTAGGAGTACACGTTCTAGGAAAATATATTACATATGTTTATTTTTAAATGCGCACTCTGTAGGCCTGTCACAATAATCACTATATCCACTTATCGTTCGATATATTAAAGCTGAGGCAATATTCTTTTGGGGTCAATATTTATCGTGTGCACATTTCGCACTAATGGGAGATTTTTGGTTATTTTTTGACTACATGATAAGATTTAAGCTGTAGAAGGTTGAATTCATTACTTCAGGACTAATTATAGATACAAACTAAGTACTAAAGTGTTTCATTGTGCGATTTATTTTTTGCAGCTCATGATTTTTACAATATTGTAGATTTAGAACAGTTTTTTTTATTTAAATCTGCTCTTGAGTTATTGTGTCAGTGGCATAAATTATTTTCAATATTAATGTTTATCGCCTATATTTACTTCAGCAATATATCGCACTTCAACATTTGTTATTGTGACAGGCCTAGCACTTTGTAACTTTTCTGATTGGAGATCCACCACCGGTTTGTCCTCTTAGAATTATTCTTGCCTTCCTGGAATGTCCCACAGTATGGCATTAGCACTGAACTATGAACGTTTTTTATCTATTTAGTGAGAGGTATTTTTCATGGTTAAAAATACTTTGGGCAAACTTTGGATAAAACTTGTAATTACCGCGCACAGTAAGTGAACAGATCTGACCTGTAACTTGGCCTAGTGGCATCACTTCCTTGTATCCATGGAGACAGAGAGGGTTAATGCCCTACTGTCTCAGCATGGCCTACATTATTAAGTACAGCTCACATCTTATAGCAAATAATTTATATTCCTTCTACCAAATTATGAATATATATGCAGACTTCTTTATTTATTTATCCAAAATGCATTAAAATATGATAAACTGTAGTTACAATTTGAGTGTAAATATACAGCAAAGTTCAAGTTCAGACTTACTCTATGAATACAATGAGTACACTGTAAGTTTTATTCGCAGCTCTCTCTTTGACATCTGCCCTTTGACATCTGTTGTATCAGATTTAGTGTCTTATTGATCTCTCCTCTTCCTCTTCACCTACAAATGCCAAATGATTATGTCTTCTCTATGCATTTATACAACCCTAATCAATAACTTGGCATTACCGCACTGTAAAGCATCTCTTAGCTATAAAACTGTCTAAGCATATTTCAGCTTGTGCAAATAATGGAAAAGGGAAACTTGTGAGGAGTGAGGTTGAGAGATTGCTCTTAACACATATAATGGCATTAATGTATGCACAGTACTGTCTTGAATGTAGAGGTTATGTGAGGGAGCAGCGCTGAAACACTCTTTGTAAATATTGTGTAGTTGTTTGCTGTTGTATTTTGATGTCAGAGGTGAATTCGGCTCTCTTCCCCTGTCCATTAACAATTGTGCTACAAAACTGCTTCATTGCTGTGCTTCAAATGATAATACAGCCTTTTTGAATGGAGTTTATTTGGATAATATGCAAATTTTGTGTGATGAAAATACTTGTAGGTGTTCTATACAAAACACTACACTGGACTGCACCTGGCGACCCTCAAATTAGCCTCAAATACAAAACAACATGGATAAGATAAGACTTTTTTTGTCCCTTAGTGGTCAGTGTTGCGAGGCAGAGAACAAGAACAGCAGCAGAGCAGAAATATATAATAAGATAAAGTACGATTTCAAAAAAGAAAAAAAAGGAGGGACCGCTTCATGCTTGTCTTACTGTGAGCAGGCTCGCCTCTCCACAGATCTGATCTGTAACTTGTTTCCATGTCATTAGTTTGTCCCCATGAAGATAAAAAAAGGTAAATGTCATTGTGGAAAATTCTAAGCTAAGCAATAACATCTCCATGGAGACAAGAATTTAGCCGTCCTTCCACCAAACTAAGGTTGCATACAGTGCACCTGTCAAGACTATCAAAACATTCTTCAAATTAAGATACAAAATAGAGTCAAAATAATTATACTAGAATAGAATACAGTACTGTAGAAGGAGGCTATAGCATACAACAACGTTTCAATAGGCTTGTCACAATAACACATTTTAAAACATAATATATTGCTACGGAAAAAATATTGCAATGAACTATAATATTGAAACTACTTCATACCACTGACACAATAACAATAAAGCAGCTCAATCCCAGAAACCATTTTAAATGCTCAGAACAAACAAAATAATTAAGAATTAGTAATAGACATTACTTATTCAACCCTCTACAGCCCAAATCTTACAGAATTAAAAAAGAAAATAGAAATAAATATTGACCCCCCCCCCCCAAAAAAAAAAAAAAAGAAATAAATATTGAACCCCAAAATATATTGTTCCAGCTTTCCCATATTGAACAATAAGTCAGTACTGCAGTAGTACTATAGTAGGCTTCAAGGCTCTTATGTACAATAAGAGACTTGCATACTGTCTGTTTAAAGTCCCTCTTGCTAAACCAATGCAGCTTGAAGTGTCTCAGGCCTTAAATCCTGTGTGAATCCTCAAGGAAGGCTCGGATGGACTTTTGGCTCGTGTCTGTTGTGCCGCCATGAGGAGAGCTTTGTGCATCTGCTGGACACAGACACACACATACACACGCACACGCAGACAGACACACAGGGGCCAGTGGATCCTCTGATTGAATTGTACCTCCTGGGGACTCTCATTGAGAAGGGTCAGTGCGCAACTTCAGAAACCCGTTCTGTGAGCCTTGTGTTTCATGACTATAGCTTGACTCGACCCAATCACAGCTGATGTTGATCTGTGTGTCCCGTAGGGCGAGGGAGGGGAAGTGTTCAAAGACAGCGCTCTCAGGAGGGGCAAGATCTGGTTCCCCTTTGCAGCAGGAGGGGCCACGTATCCCATCATGCACTGCTCTAATGTCCTCTGGTCATGTGCAGAGCTTATCAGAGTCCAACTGAGAAGTGGAATACAAACTGCAGTACAGAGACAAAGGAGATGGTTTGGAAGTAACATGAAAGTGTAATGGTTATGTTGAAAGTGTAGACTACTTTGTTCTTTACACTGGTTTTGGTCCTTGTTTAGTCCTGCATTGATCGAGTTCTGGTCTTGAGCTACATCAAAACTAGCGCAAGACAACATAGTATCACTAATGATGGGATAAGCAATGTCAGTGCTTTTTTTTCAAAACAAGAACCTTTTAATCCGTCATGGCCCTAGCAGTGGTCCTACTTTAAATTTGTTTTTAGCATTATGCACCTGTACTGTTGCGTTATACTGTTTCTTACCACACTGATGCGATCGACGATCAGAATGACATCCACACGATAACACTTCTTGTGAAACAGCCGCAGCCTCTCTCTGATGCAGCCCCTCAATCCAAACTTTACAAACTTTTTTTTAATAGGGACAGATACAAGAAACACAGATTAACAATTCAGTAATCTGAATCAGGTATCACAGTGTTTATAGCCTAGGCTAATTTGCAACACCAGTCCCCAGAAGAGCTTTTAAAACTGTTCAAATTTCACTAAAAAGCAGTGGGAGTAGTTGTAGAAACTCCATTAAATACAGTGAATTTGTCAAGAGAATCAAATATGAAAATATTATACAATTACTAACTCATACACTCACGTTTCACTCTTTCTCAGCCCCCTCTCTCCCCTACCCCCCATACTCTCTCTCTCCCTCTATCTCTCCCGCCCCCCCATACTCTCTCTTTTACACATTCAGTTCACGCATGGTGACATTGCTGCTGTTGCAGAAGTCAGGACTTTGTCTGTCACCAAAAGCACCCAAACTTTTCCAAAGAGGCTCCATGTTGCTAAGTTCTCCGTTGCCACGACAATGAGACTGTACTTCCGTAGTTTGTTTGATACTTTTTAACTATAGAAAAAACAATAAGCGGATTAGAGCATGGTCTGTGGTGAATTAATTTTGCTAAATTAGTTTGTATCTGGACCTAAAATGGGCCGTGGAGACACTTTGAATCACTATTGGCTTTAATGTACGGATGAAAAACAGGCCAATTTACAGGGAGTAGAATTACCCGAGGACCTCTGAGTTTGCTGAATTATAGTAGGCAAAATTTGGGGGAATTTTTACTGACATTTTTAGAGACATGGGCGATTCGCAAGGGACTAGGAACACAGACAATATCATTTATCCCAGGTCCCTAGGTAAAACTAATCCCGTGTGAATAAGCCTAAAGACAAATGCTCAAGACCTTATCGTTTAGATCCGATTTATACTCATCTTAGACATTCTTCAGTCCTTTAGCCCTGCTTTTAGTGAGAATTTAGCCTGAGTGGTACCTGGGAACCAAAAAAAATATTTATTAAAGTGGCACTTAAGTGAAAAGTTTGAGAGCTTCTGATGAATGCAAATATTAATGAACATTCCGCTACGTAATTTTAAAATTCATAGCTCTAACTAAATATATAATAAAAAGAAGGAATAAGTCTGTGGGCTTTCAACAAAATAAACCGATATATTCATACTTTTTGTCATGTTAATTCACAAATATTTGACATAATGTTGCATATTGTTCACTCTGGATTTGTTTTACCTTATTGTTATTCAGTTTTTAATCTGGTGTCAGACCGTGGCGTAGATCGTATAATTTTGGCCAGCGGCTATGGAAAGATACACAGAATATGAACACGTAATAGTTAAACAAAAAGTTGCTTGGTTAGCTACAGCGGTGACACAAAATCAATAAACCCAACTAAATCAAAAGGTCAACAGACTGCTGCTGAAAATGGGCTCTAGTACTGCAGGAAGTGCCCAGACAATAGAACACAATATAGAACAACAGTGTATGTGTTAAGATGGAGCTAATGAGGCAGAATCCATATGGTGCTACTTTAAACATCAAAATCAACATATGCATCCTTTACATTGCACATGTTGTAGTAATGGTACATCCAAAATATAAAGGGAGGCTATGGAAATACATGACAGTTAGCAGATACTCATACCGTAACAAGATGTCTGTGTGATTTGTCAGTCGTCCAGGTATGATCCAGAGCAAAAGAAAACTTTAATTCTGTCTGTTGGACAAAAGTTTTAGAGTGAAGACGTTTCACCGCTCATCCAAGTGGCTTCTTCATTTCTGGTCAGATTGCTGGTGGACACTGCCTTGTATGTATCTGAAGGGAGGAGCTAACTACACTGAAACTAACACACCTATTTGCTACAGTTTAACAAAAATTGCCTCTTTAACTCCCTTCTCAAACCATTCCTTTTCTGTGGCTAAGATCTGTACCTCACTATCTTCAAAGGAGTGGTTGGCGGCTTTGAGATGAAGATGCACAGCGGATTATGTTCAAAGATGGATTGTCTTTTAAAAGTTGCCTCTTTAAATCCTCTCTCAAACCATTTCTTTTCTTTGGCTAAGTACTCCGCTATCTTCTAAGGAGTGGTTAGTGGCGTTGAGTGTGTTGGTGTTCGGTGTTGGTACATTCTCTTATGGAGAAGCTGTTTTGTTTCTCCTATATAACACTCACTGCAGTCTTCACTACACTGAATGGGGTAGACCACATTGCTTTGTTTGTGGCTCAGGGTTTTGTCTTTTGGGTGAACCGGTTTCTGTCTTAAAGTGTTTGTAGGTTTGTAATACACCGGAATTTCATACTGTCTGAAAATCCTGACACTTTTCAGACTCAGTTGTAGGGAATAGTTACACCTTTTCTCCTAGGTTCTGATTCTCTGTTGTAACAAGTAAGTTGCTGTAGTGCAAACTTTACTGTTAGTGCTGAAGTATTTTTAATCTCATGCAGTGTCGGAGTTAGCAATCTGGGGGCCCTAGGGGTGTTTGAGTTTGGGGACCTTTATATTATCATCTGTTTTCCCCCATTGTTATTCAGACACACTCATCTCGATTTATTTTATTAATGGTGGACTGGAAACTTCTAGGATACAGTTACATTTTTGTTTGAAATTTGAAAATGAATATCTTAATCATTTTAAATGCCTGATTATTTTTTCTGTGGAATCCCTATGGACAAAGGACACATGCAGCTCCACCTTGTCATGTTTAGATCATGTTTTAATCCAGGCCTATGTAGTGACTTTTTCATATTGAGTCAGAAAGATCTAAATTCTGATGGCAAAACCAGGACAAATTTGCTGCAGACAATTTACACTTAATAAAGAATGTGGACTTTGAAGTAGCTCTGAGATACAACAAGAAACACTTAGACTCTGAGGACTCTTCTCCTATGAAATAAACTCTCAGTCAATGGCTTTTAGGTTTGCACCCTGCAGTTTTCATCCTTTACTGCGGAAGGAGAGTACATAACACCTCGTTACAGATGCACATGGCTAATTTGCATATCTATATACGGGAGAACTGTCACTCACTTGTGTTGAAGACAGAGGAGTCTGAGGAGAGCTAAAAACACACGGAGAAACAGTGGCGTGTCAGATCCAAATGAATTAGCTCAAATCTGCGCTGAAAGTCTGCGGTTGGACATATTAAATAGGAAATAGTACACAGCTTGACCCAGAAATGAATTATATTAAGTGGTTTAAGTGATGGTTTGAGTCTAAACTTCTTTTTTCATTGGGACTACTTTTCTGTGCGTAAGGTTTGGCAGCTTGTCAACTCCCTGGCTCTGATTAGTCTTATAATTAACATGCACAAACAAGGATATTTTGGGGTGCAGCATGTGAATACGCTCAGTTTATATGCGGGTTTATCTAAAAGTGGACCACAACATTAATTCGGTGAACATACTTTTTAATGGGTAGCTGTGTCTTAAGTGAAAATAAAGCTAGACAAGTACAGTCAAAAGAGAGACACCTTTGCCTACCTCACCACACAGACATCCTCAGCCTCTACAAAGAACTAGAAAAACTCCAACTGGAATCGTTCAATAGTTTGATGCCTGTCCATTTTGTAAACATCCTTGAAACTACTGTAGCACCAGCAGGGCCCCTCCCACTCAGTGCCCACTCTAGTGCGTTCTAACACGAAAAGGGGGAAGGCTTTGACAGATAAAAATGTATTTGTCAATCACATACTATTTTGATGGTGTTTTCTTGTTTAAAAGTAAACTACTCTCGTTTATTGTGATATTGAGAGAATATCAAATGGGTCTGAGGCCTGGGTCATTGGTGGACCTGAAGGGCAATTGACCGGGGGCCCTAGGTGGCCGCCTATCCTTGCCTAATTGTAAGGTCACCCCTGATCTTATGGAGCAACAACAGTTCCACCCACTATGGAGTTCACGCAGGTTCCAGAAGTAAGTTTCCCATTAATTTTTCTCATAGACCTTTTGAAAAAATTTAATACACAACTGTGGCTAATCAGCTATGTAACTTTTTTTTTTACTTTTTAAACTTAACATTTAGCAACATGTTACTTGGAATTGTTTAAAGTTTCAGAAACAGATTTTTCAGTAAAGAAAAATCTAGGTTATGTCATCATCAGCTACTGCAGATTAACCTCCATTTTTAATTTTATGTCAAATTTACTTCCGGAATCTATGGTGGTCACTGTTGAGATCTACTGGTAGAAATGAAGGCTAGTAGTAGTCAAAAGTATACGTAATACAGTGTTATACTTCATTAGACATTACATTGACTTGCTTTTTCAAATTGAACTCACATATTTGTACTCCAGTATATTACTCCAGTATAAGATGTTCCATGTCTCTCATAAAGGGCACTCTTTGTTCCAGCTAAACCCACATTGCATCAGACACATTTGAAAGCGTCTCTTTGATCTTCACTGGAGTCGTCTGTATTTTCATGTGCATTAAGTGCATTCCCGGTTTTGGCTGGGCCCATCACTGATATCACTGTCCCAGGAGCAGGAATATCAGGCTGGGCTCATATTGAAATAAACGTATGTGAGTGAGTGTGAGAGAGAGAGGGGCGTGATCCCCAGAGAGGCAGCGCTGCGAGGTTTAGGGGCTAATGTAGCGTAGCACCTTGTTATTGAGCTGAAGGACGGGATTTTTGCATTATGTAACGTTTATTTTCCCTTTTCCCAGTTTGACTGCAGCTGCTACTGTACAGTGTGAGCGTGTGTGAAGGCATCAGAAAATAGATGAGAACTACTCTACTACAACAACTGCAGTACTTCTTGTACTTTGGAAGTTATATATTTTCTATAGGCCTGTCACGATAATTACTATGTCGACTTATCGTTCAATATATGAAAGCTGGAACTATATTTTTTGGAGCTCAATATTTATATTTTTATGTAAGAAGGACAGGACACAACAACAGTATTCCTTGTATCTGACCACTCAACCAATGATGCTTATGTCAAGAGTGGGATTTGAACCGCTAACCTTCTGATCACTGGACAAACACTCAACCAACTGACCGTTACTGTCTGGGGTTACTCGGACTTTCCTGCTTTGTGTCAGTGGCATAAAGTAGTTTCAATATTATCATTTATTGCTAATATTTCTCTGTAGCAATATATTGTTCATTATAATCTGTTATCGTGACAGGCCTAAGTACGTACGTGGAATTGTCAATGGTGGAAGTGTTTGTGCTTAACAATTAATAAAAAAACAAAAAAAAACAAAAAACATCTTGGCACTATACTTGCTAAAAATAAATGAATGAATGAATAAAAAAACAAAATTACACTGAAACGACAACATAAGAATAAGTAATATCTTTCTCTAAAAGTTATGAACTAAAAGATCACCTGTATCAGTTAGTACTATTATATACTTGTACTATTGACTAGTACTTTTAGTTTACTTTTATCTCGTGAAAAAGGAATAACTACCGGTAGTTTGTAAATCGTTTTAGTTCTAATGATTTCATGCTGTAGTCCATCCATTTCCACATTAGCCCTGCTTCCTTCTGCCATTTCCTTATTTATTCACTATTCCACGCTACTAAATATCAGAATTGCTTTCGCTAATTAATATTCCCTTTTACTTCCCTGTGCTCTTCGTCTGGCACTGCCTTGCTATCAGAAGCGACACGCCGTCCTCTGCTATTTTTATCCCATTTAACCTGTCACCAGTACACCCTGTTTTATTCAGCTGTTGAGTGTGCGCTCTAGTCTTTGAAATACGATTCTTAATATAATTTTTCTGCTCTTTTGGCTCTTCATAGGAGCACTTTTCTCCCCAGCGGGCCCTCACCATCTGTTTTACCACGAGCTGCTGTAGGTGGCAGACAGACATGTTGTTCCACTGAAAGCAACACGGGCTTTTAACTATCACTAATGAGTCTTTCCTCTATTTGACTACAGGCAAAGGGAATATAGCCTTCTGAGGGTCTGGGTAGCCTTGAGGGAATAGCGGTAATACGGTTGCAATGGGAAACACTTTGTCAGTATAATGTGGGGATAAACAATATGGCTGCAAATGGATCGCAATCGAGATTTGAATGGACGCATATAGCAAAGAGTGCAGTTTTTTTTTTTTTAAAGCAAACCTATTCGACTGTTTAGAGCTTTTATAGTTGTTTCCCCTCACCGTTTACTCACCCGAAGTTGCATTTGGAGTGATTCGCGCATGTTTGAACGATCTTTTAATCGCTTATTTTCAAAACGCCATATTTGCCGATCAATCCCCGTTTTCACTGCCACATGCCCACTGCTCTGTGCTTACTTCGTTCTCCAATTTTATTTTCTTAATCGATGATGCGTGTAGGATTCGTAAGGGTTGCATAAAAGATATCGGCTGCTTGCTAGCGTGATCTACGTCGGAAGTGCCGACTCTTTGCTGTGATGACGTTTACGCCGATGTCAGCTTCCATTGGGCACCGCAGTTTTCTAATGCGGAAGTGAGCAGACTTGTTTCTTTTATTAAGTCGTTTTTGAGGAATATTGCGATTTAAAATGTGCAACCTGTGTAATCCCTCAGTCGTCCAGGTCTGATATAGCTAATCATGATGCTAATAGGTGTGAAATCACTCATTAGGGGCCTGAACGACTATGATAAGCAGGACTCAGGCACAGTGCACACTTAAAGACCTAGCCTACAAATAGAAACTGTAAACAATAGGTGTTTTGAGTTTCCGTGTAGTTAGCTCTCCCTTCAGAGTTTTGAGTTTCCGTGTAGTTAGCTCCTCCCTTCAGACAGATATAAGGCCAGCAGTAATCTGACCAGAACTGAAGAAGCAGCTTGGATGAGCCGCGAAACGTCTTCACTCCTACAGCGTTTTGTCCAGTTAACAAATTTTATATTTTTCTTTTGCTATTAAAATGTGCAAATTATAACTTAATGATCCACGTGTATCATAGATTATACGTAGCTATACAGCAGACACAAGCACAATAGGTCTTCTTTAAGTATAATTTCCTTCACAAACAAAATGATATGTTTTATTATGCATATAACTGCTAATTCTGGAGCTTATATCTGTATAAACATGTTCTGAAATGTGATTCTTGTATTGCTAGTCTTTTTGTAGAAACATAAACCTCTAATCTAATTACAATCCCAAAGCATGTCAGAAAAAATATATATTTTTAGATATTTTTCCCAAATCGTTCAGTCCTAAAATGAATAGGTCACTTTTGCGGTTGGACAAATAAATACATTACATCAAGTTAAGTGACAGGACTTTGGACACAGCTGGTGCCATTGGTTTTGAGGTCAGAGACAAAACCAAGTTACTGGTTTTAGCCCCACTACAGGTATTGCAATGATCTTGTGTCCTCGGGCAAGATACTTCCAACACCTTTCCATATGAATGAGTTTAGCTATTCGCCAACTTGTAAGGGAACTTTGAGTGTCTAGGAATGTGCTGTGTATGATTTCATGAGGTGGTGAGGGCTAAATCAAAACCCCTAACCTTCTAGTCATAGGCAACTGCGCCTTTGACTTTATATCTAGCACTGATGTTTGAACCATATTTGTGATGTGATGGAATCTTGTTATAGGATAGTATAGTAAAAGTTAATGAGTTCTGGTTCTGTGTATTCTCTAATGATTCACCTTATATGGGTGTTATAATGGCCATAACACTGAAATTCCTGACTCATTCAAAACCATTCCTGTCCTATTGAAGAGTGGTTGCCTGGTGACTGCAGCCTACATGTCATGTCTTCTTCAAGTGTAAGAAGTGGAACCCGTGAAGGAGGAGGGCGTTAACATGATGTCTTCCCTCTATCTTTCCCTCTCTTCCTCTCTCTCTATCACTGTCTGTCTCTCTCCCTCCACACCTCTCACTCTCCTGCGAAGTAAAGGAGGAAGAGAGGGAGAGCGAGGGGATCTCTCCCTTCTTTCTCTCTTCCTCCTTCACTTGGTCTCCTTATCCCTCTCTTTCCTTCTCCCCCTCTCTCAATCTCTGTCTCTCTCTACCTCTCTCTCTTTTCCTCTCCCCTCACTCTCTCTCTGTCTCTCTCCTTTACCTCTCTCTGCCCCTCTCTTTTCCTCTCCCACTCACTCTATTGCTCTGTATCTCCCCAGTTCTCCCTCTCTGTCTCTTTTCTCTCCCTCTCTCTCTCTATCTGTTTGTATCTCTCCCTTTCTCCCTCTTTCTCCCTTCTCTCTCCCTCTCTCTATCTCTCTCTTTCTCCCTCTCTGTCCCTTTTCTCTCCCTCTCTCTCTATCTCTCTGTATCTCTCCCTTTCTCCCTCTCTCTCCCTCCCTTTCTCCCTCTCTCTATCTCTCCCTTTCTCCCTCTCTGTCCCTTCTCTCTCTTGCTCTTTCTTTATGTCTCTGTATCTCTCCCATTATCTCTCTATCTCTCTCTTTCTCTCCCTTTCTCCCTCTCTCTCTGTATCTCTCCCTTTCTCCCTCTCTCTCCCTTCTCTCTCCCTCTCTCTCTAGCTCTCTGTATCTCTCCCTTTCTCCCTCTCTCCCTTCTCTCTCACTCTCTCTCTGTCTGTCTGTATCTCTTGCTTTCTCCCTCTCTCTCCCTTCTCTCCCCTCTCTCTATCTCTCCCTTTCACATCCTAACCTTTCTGTCCCTTCTCCCGCCCTCTCGCTCTCTCTCTATCGCTCTATATCTCTCTGTATCTCTCCCTTTCTCCCTCTCTGTCCCTTCTCCCTCCCTCTCGCTCTCTCTCTATCTCTCTATATCTCTCTGTATCTCTCCCTTTCTCCCTCTCTGTCCCTTCTCCCTCTCCCTTTCTCCCTCTCTGTCCCTCCTCCCTCCCTCTCTCTCTCTCTCTATCTCTCTATATCTCTCTGTATCTCTCCCTTTCTCCCTCTCTGTCCCTCCTCCCTCCCTCTCACTCTCTCTCTATCTCTCTATATCTCTCTGTATCTCTCCCTTTCTCCCTCTCTGTCCCTTCTCCCTCCCTCTCACTCTCTCTCTATCTCTCTATATCTCTCTGTATCTCTCCCTTTCTCCCTCTCTGTCCCTTCTCCCTCCCTCTCACTCTCTCTCTATCTCTCTATATCTCTCTGTATCTCTCCCTTTCTCCCTCTCTGTCCCTTCTCCCTCCCTCTCACTCTGTCTCTATCTCTCTATATCTCTCTGTATCTCTTCCTTTCTCCCTCTCTGTCCCTTCTCTGTCCCTCTCTCTCTTTGTGACATGCTTCTTTGCTCTTTTGTATTCCCAGTGAGAATGTAAAGGACAACATCTCCGCACATGCCACCTGCAAATGTGAAGAAAGAGCATTTTCAATAACGTCGCTGTCTTCAAACCAGCGGGACGCTTAAGGCTAGACATCAAGACTGTTTTTCAGAATAATGTTTTGCGATGCACTGAAGTAGATTGGCCTTAAAAAAAAACTTTGACCAAAGATTATGCAGATGTTGCTAAATTGCTGCATCTAAATCACCAGTTTTTTTGTGGCTAAAATACTTTGAGAAACATGTTTATTGTAATCAGCCCATTTCAGTTTAACGCCACAATGAAGAACAGGTGGCGTACCCTCTATTAGAAAAAGTTACATAGTGCATCATTAACAGTGGTATCTGTACTTTACTTAGGTACTGATACTGAATACTTTTACTTCACTACATTTGAGAGCAGGTATTTGTACTTCCTACTCTGCTACATTTTACTATTTATTACTATTTTATTACTATTTGAGACCTGCTGAAAAGCCTGAGTGGTTTAATTTTAACACGTTCATAGTTTGAGCAAACAAAAATATACAATTTAAAAGCAGCTACGAAAAAAAAAATCATTTCAATTGATTTTTTCAGCACAAATCTACAATAAATTGATACATTTGAAGCTTTATTAGAGCTCAAAATCTGTGCAAAATACTTTTACTTTTTACTCTTTAAGTACATTTTTAAACGGATACTTAAATACTTTTTTTTCATGTGATACTTTTACTTTTACTCGAGTATTTTTCTGCTCTGGTATCTATACTTACCACCACTGACCATTAATTGAATAAAGCCAATTGTAATGTAATGGAGGTACACCCTTGAGACCCATGATTTCTTGTACAACTTCCCCGAAAATATTTATAAGACATGACATAAAAAGCTATGGTATAATATATGGGCATTGTGGGCTCTAATATTTGCTGAAATCCTCTAAATGAATAAGTTGCCATTACTATTAACAAGTACACAATTATAAAGTACTTGGATTAACATTACGGATTGCCTGACTTTGCTTGTGGCTTAAATCTTCCATGGCAAGATTACGCCGCCAAATGTTTCACTTGATGTGTGAACTGTTTATCTCTCGCACCAGATGTCTTGCTCATTTAGGGTCAAAAAGAGGAAGATTTTGGAGAACAAGTGAATGGAAAAGACTTTAGTCCAAACTGTTCCAAATGTGCACAGCTTTGGCAGTCCTCTCATCCTTTTAACATCCTTTGTACTTACTGTAGGGGCGACGGTAGCTCAGTCGGTAGAGCGTTTATCCACCGATCCAAAGGTTGGCGGTTCGAATTCTGCTCTCGGCATAAACATCATTGGTTGAGAGGTTAGATCCACTAACAGATGAATACTGTTGTGTCCTTGGGCAAGACACTTAACCTACCTCACCCCAGTTTCTGCGTACACTGGTGTCTGAATGAATGTGTGAATGGGTGAGTGGTTCCTAGAGGTATAGCGCTTTGAGTGCCTTGAATGTGGAAAAGCACTATATAAAAAAGTGACCATTTACTTGCGTGAAGACCAGGCAGAACTATAAGGAGTAATTTTCAATGTTAAACTTTATTCATCATTTGTTACACTATGTTTTGCATTTTGGAAGCCGAAATCCAATGTATATTTGAAACAAAGCTATGCGAAACTTTTTGAAGAACCACACAAATCAGCAGTGACAATTGCCTTTTTTATTCTGAAAATGAGAGAGAAAGGAAATGGAAAATTGAAAATGTTATCTTGAAAAAAAGTAAACATAGCGGCGAGACACTGAAAATAACACAAATGAGATATAAAGTTTGAAGTTTATTCAGTGAAATAATGAAATAGCTGCCTTTGTTTCCCGGTAAAAGGAGCAAACTGACTCAAAACATAGTCTCTCCTCAAAGATGCACTTTGTAACTTGAGGGTCTGCCACCTGCTTGTCCCCACAGAGAGACTATTGCTTTGCCAGAAAAGTTCCAGAGTATGGCATTAAACTAATCTACCTTGCATTTATTCAATTACACTTACCTCAAAAAAACAACAGTTGTGCTTGTGTCTGCTATATAGTTATAATCTATGACACCTGTGGATCATTATTGTTATAATTTGGACATTTTAAATCGCAATATTCATCTTCTGCGTTAGAAAACCCGGGTGCCCAATGGGAGCCGACGTCATCGTAACAAAGAGCCGTGGAGCTGTATGTGAAACGGGGATTGATCGGCAATATGGCGCCTGGAAAATAAGTGATTAAAGATCGCTCAAACGTGCACGAATCACTCCAAAAACATCTTCAAGATCGGAATTGAGAGGGGGAAACAATTACAACACGGTTAAAAGCTCTGAAAAAGTTGATTTTGCACAATAGGTCTGCTTTAAGGCCATATTGCGGAATATTCATATTACATAGTGCACCTTTACCACAGCAGCTCATCTCTGCTCTTGTACAACGGACTGGATTGTACTCTGTAGGCATAAATCACTGACATGTGCTTTATTTATTTATTTAGCCTGAATAATGGCGGCTCTAATAGACAGTGAAAGAACGAGATAATGCTACCTCCTGAAACCACTCTATAAACAGCGGCTATAGTCCAATGATTATTTTGAGCCTGGGGATACTTACAGTAAAATACATGCTGTTGTACATTTATTCGCAGCATAGCCATTAAAGCCGCCTTCAGTATTTAGTCGCTAATGATCGATTTGATTTAACTAGTGCTGCTCCAGTTTAGTGTCTCATTATGTGGAGTAAAATACAAAACAAGTCAAAGTTCAATCTTCTTTGCAAAATGTGGTATCATTTTAAGAGTTCAAATAGGGCCAAAGACTTGTTTATTAGATAATGATAGTGTTTTGTCGCGCCTATTTAAAAAATTTCACTTTTGGCCTTTTGATATTGTGAACCGGCGACATTTAAAAGTTTAGTCACTTCACTTGATGCTGAAAAAAGGGCTTACAAATGACTATTTCTACCACTACTAGCACTAATACTATTTTCTGCTATACTCCTCCTGCTCCTACTACTACAAACTAATTTTGTTGCTGCCCTTGTTCATTAATGACTTACATCACTATTTCTATTATCTACGTTAGTACTACTTCTACTACCACTACTACTACTACTACTACTACTACTACTACTACTACTCCTCTATTCTTTATGACTATCACTTTTTGTTGAGGTACCCACATTTAACATCTCACTTTTTCCTTTTTTATCAACGTTGTCAAGTAACTTACTTAAAACTTAAGTCCCATAGTACCAGATGCATCTAGTCTATTACTTTCTAAGCAGGAGGTGATAATTTAAAGGCTCTGTCTGCGTTCTGTTGTTTTGACTCACTCTCCTAAATCACTTGCACAAATATTTCACCATAATGTGCTGTTTGAGTATTCGTTTGCCTTTCACAACAAATATGGTGCAGGGATTATAGACTGGAAACGCAATGAATAACAATAAGGAAGGCTGCAATATCTGTGCCCACATGAGTTTATAGGCTCATTTCTACTGCAGCCTCCAGTCATGTCGGGAGAGATTTTCACTGTTTGACCCTCTTGTTCATATACTCACTTTACCAAGACAATGCAATATCAAGTATTGTTCTGTCTTAACACGTGTGCAGTGCAATGTTTATATAAATCTATGCATATTGGTCATAGGATGTAGTAGTCATAGTCTGCATATACAAATGGACATAGCTAACCTGCTAGCCACCGCGTTCCAAATAGGAAATGTGCATGGGAGCGCTTCCGGCTTCATCAGCTCCGGCTCCAATTCACTTTCTATTGAAAAACTGTGGCCCCTCTCTCCGTAACAGCGGCTGTCAGCCTCGTCATTTAGGTCTTAAAATGTTTGTATTAATCCGTACTGCATGATTCCGGTGCTTTTATTTGTCTATTTCGTCCGAAAATCAAGATATGAAGATTAATAATAGACCAATGAGGCGCCTTCTTTCGCTGAGGTTGCTCCCACTAGCGTTTGATTGACAGCGTTGCTAAGCGCCTGCTCCCTGCCAAACAAATGGTATGGAAAGCGGGTGGGAAAATATGTCAAAAATATGTAGAAATATGAAAGAAGAAGAAGAAACACTCAATTTTTTTCCCCATAAAGTCTGAACTCTGCTCGGAACCAAATGCTTTTACTGACAGGGGACTGGCTGAAATTACTGGATCGATTGATTAAAATCCTTTTAAGTGCCTAGTCTGCTGGAATTCTGAATTTACAAGTGTCTGTTGTGAAACTGTGGCGCGTCCTCTTAACGCTAACCCATATTTTGACCCATAATTTGATTCTGTCCACTCATATTTTAGGGTTATGAAATGGCCTCATGTATTGAAGTACATATTGTTTTGGTACAACAATAGTAGGCTAGCAGTTGAGAATAGTACAAGTGCCTCATGCATACTGCCCTTTCATGACTCATCCTTAATGTCTTTAATAATAATTTGTTATGATTATATGAGTAC
>JACM01041642.1:0-18892 GCA_000787095.1 Periophthalmodon schlosseri | reverse complement strand
TTAGCCATAATAGGAAAGACTGGTGAGCCCATGGCACTGCTGTGGATTTACCTGTAGTGGAAATGTTGGTATATGTGATGTTTAAACACATTTCCAGCAGTTTGCAGATTTGCAGATCTTAGCCAGAGAAAAGAAATGGTTTGAGAGGGGAGTTAAAGAAGCAATTTCTGTTAGGAAAGACAATTCTTCCTTGAACAGGAATGGGGGCTGAGACATCAAGACATCACCTGTCCCCAATATACAACCCCATCCTCAGAGCCAAAACAAGGGAAATGATAGAAGAGAACAATAGTACCAGCCAGGGCCATTAAGATTGAATGGAGGCTCGTTCAGGCTGAAACTGGAGACAGTAGCTGTTTACAGTTTCAGTGTAGTTAGCCCCTCCCTTTAAATAGATATAAGGCAGTGTCCATCAGTAATCTGACCAGAACTGAAGAAGCGGCTTGGATGTGCAGTGAAATGTCTTCATTCCTACAACTTTTTGTCAAGTTAACAGATTTAACTTTGGCTTTTACTATACTCTAAGTAGTATTTAGATTGATTCATACAAGTAATTTTTTGAGGTTTGAGTGCCCAGAAAATGTTTTGTGTTTTCACCTAGCCCTACCTCTGCCCACAGCTCTGTACTTAACTTGCAATTAATACAGATACAATGTAAAAGCCACTCTTAGAGTCAAAATAGGACCATGGCGAGCTATTTAAATTTAATTATAGAGCATTATTCTCAGATGTGAACCAGGAAGTAACAATGGTGCATAGTTAGCATGGTAGTTAGCTGTAAGCAGTGATGTGACTCCTAAACTCAGCTCGATCCTCTTCAAAGTAAAAATTTAGCATGCTATGAATCCAGTAGGAAAGTGAGGAATAATCCCTTGATGCTTAGACAGATTCAAAGGAAGTAGTTCTGTTCACGCTTTTAAAGACAAAATCAAAATCAGGTACATTGCTTTTAAAGGTGCACTGTGCAACTTTTCTAAAGGAGGGTCTACTACCTATTTGTATCCATGGAGAGGTTATTGCATTACTTGGAATGTTCCATTTTCATGAAAAACATAACTGGAGATGTATTTTGTTTCATTCACACGTTTAACAGACAAACCCTGCATATTTAGGCTGAGTTCTTCTCACAAAAACTAAACTCCATACTGAATTTTGAGTTTTGGAGATGTAGATAGACTAATAAAGGGTTACTCAAAAATGTATGAATGAAACAAAACACAACTCCAGGTATGTTTCTGAGGAGGTAACAACATTATAACATGGCTAAAAGCTCACATTAATCCATTTTGTGTATATAGGACCTTTAAGGAGAAATGAGTCAACCCGCCCTGGCAGATATAGAGGCTTAAAACAATTGACTATAGTGGTGCGTTTGAGAAATCCAGCCCCTTTTTCAGGTCTAAGAAAAGGACCCCCAGATGTCATTGTTAACACTGTGTGCGCTGATGCTGGCTGTTACGTTGGTGATGAGCTCAGTGTGAAAGATTCTATTTTACTCTGACACTTCACACTCAGGATGCGTCACGGAAGGTCTCGACTCCAGATAGGTTTGATTCTATTTACAAGCGGAATGTGAAAATCTCCAGGACAGACAAAAAACTGAAAAAAGAGAACAAAATTATCATCAGAGACACTACGTATTTATTCTTTATAGAGGCAGTATTACGCAAAATCCATATGTTGGACCTTTCTACCATGTTATAACATAAACACACAAACTTACCTGAAGAGGTTTTAGTTGTCCTCCATGAATCTTTGAATAACCTAGCAAGCTCTCCCGGGCCCTATTCGATCCCTTCTTACAGTTAGTAGTACGATCTTATCCAAACTTACTCTTATTAAACATGTAAATATGTTTCATCAGTGAATATAACATTTTCAAAACAATAAAAGGTAACATGGTGATTTAAATATGTTATTTGTTAGCAGTTAATACCCCATAGAAGTGTAATACCCCCTTTTTAACAGAAATGTGGGATTGAGGTTTAATTTACCAGCTGTCTACAGAAGCATCCTCACGCCATGGACTAGTGAGAAATCAAGCTAATCAAATGCTAATCAGGTACTTAACAGCGATGAACGTGAGTCAGCCAAAACTAGTGGTATAATGACCCATAATGAAGTTAGCTTGTAAACAAGAGCAGGGCAGTTTCACTGTAAAAAACCTCTCTTTGGGCCAGGACTTATTTAACTCAATAGTGTAAATCCTAGTAGCAGATACCATCAAACTGAAAATGGGCAACTATACTATACCATACTATACATACTAAGAGCCCGTTAAAAGGTATTTTTGAAATGTGTTTTACCAAGTGAGAGTCTGATATTTGACTTTGACCTGTTGTAAATATAAATTATAGTTTTACACAAACCAAGAAGCAATTTGTAAGGAAAAGTTGAAAAATGTGTTGAAAATTACACGAAGTAGATTTCCATTTTAGAGTTCCATATTGATGACATCACACTGAGGAGAATTCTGTCCAAAAGTTTGATACAGTTTACACAAGAAACACATTTTTTCTGAAACTTTCAACATTATTTGAACAAAATTAAGGTGCTTTGTTATATTTTGTGTCAAATACTAATTTCTGTGTACATTAGAGGAGTTTTGGCCTACTGTACAGCATGGTTGCTAGGTAACAGTTATGGAATTCCGTAGGGTGAGGGTCATGATTTCCAACCAGGAAGTAACATTTGAAACCTAAAAAAATGGTAAACTGGAAAAATTGTTTGTAAAATCTTAAATATAATGATCTTAACTGTGTTTTAGTCAAATCCAGCTTGTCATATGCACTTAAAACAAAAAGTTCCTAAAACACAGAACACACAGAACTTTTTTTTTTCTGACAAACATGGGAACATTGGGCTGTGGGAACATAGAGCTGACCCTGAGTATCTTAGTGAGGATTACCTAGCTGAAAGATTGACCTACTTTTCTTTACAGGTTTACACTGATGGAGAGACTAGAAGACTGAAGGAAACTCACCCAGACATAGAAGAAATGAGCCTGCCCATATTCAACCTGAGACTTTTGAGCTGACCATTTGGCCTCCAGTAAGTTGTGTATAGCTGTTTATATCATTACATGTGTCAGCAAGCAGCTTCAACATAAATATGCCGGAGTTATCACAATAGCTACATTTTATCATTTGTCCTAAGGCAGACTTTAAACATTCAATTAGACAACAACAGACACATCACATGACATTACAAGTTATTAAACGTTAAAGCAGACATATTGTGCTTTTATCTGCTATATAGTTACAATCTATGACCTGTGGATCATTATGTTATAATTTGGACATTTTAAATCACAATATTCATCTACGCACGTCACCAATTAAAAAAATTTAATTGGAGACGGAAGTAAGTCGAGAGCAGTGGGCGTGTACCTGTCGCGGTGAAAACAGGGATTGATCAGAGCAATGATGTCTTGAATACAGGGGTACAAAAATTACTCAAACATGTCTGAATCACTCTCAATACAACTTTGAGAAGGGTAAACATAGCCACACAGCTATAACTATAGCTTTGAAAAGTTGATTTTGCAGAATAGATCTGCTTTATAGTACACATATTATGCATTCTTGCAGATTTAATTCTCTTTTAATCATGATTTTGGTCACCGTGGGATATGTATTTCCATATAACTTAAAATATTGTCTACATTTGGAAAATGTACTTTATAGACTTCACCTCCCTTTCCAATGAGGCATTTAGGCGGTGGAGCAAATTAACATTAAGAAAGTAAACAGATGAGGTCCTTATCCCCTGTGAATGCTATGCTATGCCATGTGTTCATTGTGAACACAATTTGACCACTGAATAAGTCTAGTAATGGTTTATGGGCTTAAAACTGCATAGAAGTCTGAAGTTTAATCTATGGCATCACAAAAGAACCAATAATAATAGGATACAAAATGTTTGCTGCATTTCAGTTACGACGTTAGATTAATGGATTTATAAAACAAGCTTGAATAAAATGAAATAAAACTCTAACTAAACTGAACAAAAAAAAAGTATTTTTTTTGATAATAGCATATGACATGGTAAAAAGTCAAAAAAGTCAATTTTGCATATGTATTCTTTAAAACTAATAGACAACAGACACAACATGACAACACATCTGAAACATTACAAAGAAATAGAAACTATTTACAGTAGAAAGCAGTGAGAAGTTGAAAGTGTCCGAAAGAAAAAGGCTGGCTCTCTGCTTTCAGTTGGGAGAATGTGACAGGTTTGGATGTAGATGCTTATTGTACCTTGTGTAGAGCTTGTATGACATAATGCCAATAACCTGCCGCGTCACACTGTACTGAACTGTGCCGAGGCTGGAACCAGGGGTCTGAGGGCTCTGGGCTGCCTTTGAACACACATCAGGGACCTGGCAGACTGCGATAGGACCCCTGCTCACACATCACAGAGAGCCGAGCTGTCTCCTGCTGCTCACGTCGCTCCTCATCTCCACTTAAACTCTCTTACTCAACTTCTGAGACCTGCCCGGGGACCAGCCGTCAGCCTACATTCCACTGATGGAGCACAAGCAGAGACGTAAGCGCACAGTGATCAAACCAGAACCAAGCCAAACACCTGCTAAGCATGCTCCTGTGAGCATTTCGGACGCAGGAGGTTAAGGGGTAAATGAGCCAGGACTTTCATATAATAATGCAATAATACATTGGATTTATATAGCGCCTCACAGGACACCTAAAGCTCTTTACTGTGCATTATTCATTGACTCCACACTTGGTGGTGGTAAAATACTTTTGTAGCCACAGCTGCCCTGGGGTAAACTGACGGAAGCGAGACTGGCAATCGGGCCGCTAAACTCACGCACACACCACATTAATACAAAGCCCTGCTGCCCTGCTTAGCTTCTAAGATCTGATGAAATCAGGCTTTGACAAGCCGCTATGGCTCCTGACATACTTTAAAGTGCATATGACTAATTACACTCTTCACTACACATGCTAAAATATTTATATTTAACATTTTACCAAAAAGCTTGCCTAGTTTTTTTAGTTTTGAATTTTGGTGAAGTTTAGAATTTTACTTCATGTTTAGACATGGGCAGCAGATATGACATAGGAAGAGGTAATTCTTTATGCAACCCTGATGTTAACAAGGGCAAAAACTTCACTCAGACTCAGTGGTTTTATTATTGGTGTTATTGGAACTCTGACATCTCATCTTGGAATCCCGTGTTCCACATGAATGCAGCATAAATTGCATCGTTATACAGTTAATACATGACAACACCTTTGTTTTGTTAAATTAAGGTTTATACAGCCAGAAAAATCTCTTCCTTGCTCCTGTTGTCCATAAACACAAACTTCACTAGTTCAAATTCTGATATTTGAGCTAATTTGTTTCCGCTTGTCATGCCTGCAGGTGTCAAAGCCTCCTGACCATCTACTTTGTGTGTAACAGTCCAGACACAGCCTTACCGCTGTACCAGTGTTTTTGTGTAAACGGAGTGGTAAAGGTCAGAAGCGCGTACTGTTTGCTGTTGGCCCTCTGCTGCTCTCTACGTGGGAGTATTTAAAACAATCGGATGGAGGAACCTACAAGCTGCTGCCTCTGCTTAGCCTGAGCTATAAATATCCCGGGCCAGTGAGGGGGACGGAGGCCATATTGGAGTGCGGCACCATAATGAGCAACGTTAGGAGTCATTAAAGACGCGGGTGTGATGGGGGAGCATATGGCCGCGCACCTGCTTCGGTCCTGTTCGGTTTGATTAAGGACAGCACATCTTATTCAGAGCAGACTCGCACTCAGGCCTGCCTCACAATATTCACTTTTCAGGCGTACTCAGTGTCCATGACTCAATTACTCCTGCTCTATGTTCCAGGGTGTAAGGTCATATATTACTTACTTAGTCTAACTGTGTTCCCAGATACAAGGTAGACATGTATGGTGTACATTGTCTACTGTTCCTAGTGATTTTTTTGAAATTACAGGACAGATTTGACGCATGTGAAACAAAGGAGCTCATTGCTCATTTATCATTTAGAACAAAGTCAACTTCTCTCACCTCAGATTAACAGAGTTTAGTGCTTTGCTCATTGATTCTGCAGAAATAGGTGTTTTTTTGGTCCCCTGTGATATTTTTCCCTTTTTTTTTCATCATAAGCAGCCATAGGATGATGCACCGTGAATTAAAATGATGATGAGCAGCTTCCATTTGGAATCATTTTCTATACTAATACTACTAACAAGGAAGCAAGTAAAAATAGTGCAAATATTCTCTGACTTTTAAAGGGCCATATTACACTATTTTCTGATCTATGTTATAATGTTTCCTCATCAAAAACATACCTGGAGTTGAGTTTTGTTGCATTCGCACATGTTTAACATACAAACCCTACATATTTAGAGTTCTTTCCCCAAACAAAAAACACTCTACCTGGTGATGTCATGTATAGGAAGTGCTCCACTGTGTTTTTAAACTTCATACACTTTCAATAAAATCACTTGGATAATTTCAGCCCTGGAATTGCCAATCTCAACTGAACAAAAAGTAAATGGTCATTTGGAAAATACTGCTTCATGACATCACAGGGTGGAATAGAGCATTTTGAGTTTTGGAGTAACCAGACTAATAACACAGCATTACTCAGATCTGTGTGAATGAAACAAAACACAACTTTAGGTATGTTTTTCCTTTTTTTTCCTTTGACTTAAAGCTCACAAGAGTCAATCTGCATAATATAGGGCGAATAAGAAGTTGCCCACCTCTCTTGGTCCAGTAACTGAGGTGTTGGTGGTTTCAAACAGCAACATCTTACCACAAAATATGGGGCCGTTTTGAGCTATTGGACAACCATGTCCTCAAGTTACTGCCACAAGGACATGGAATGGATTTTGTGCTTTACAAAGCTGAGCTCAAACGGTACAGTTCTTGTTTATCATGCAGGGGGTAGGTCTCATTATTTCATTTTCCACAATATACGGCGGTCTGGGTGGGCACTGCCATTAAGCAACCAGCTGGTGGGCAATTACCAACTGGAAACATTTGCTACACCTTTGCTGCACAAGGAGTGGAGAAAAAAACAAACACCAAACACTCAAAAAGCTTCAAAGAGTCTCTGAGGGGCAATCGACCAGTGAGGGTCTATTAACTGAGGGGTTGGTGGTTTGAGTCCCCAGAGATCTACTCTTATAGCAGAGAGCGGAAATTGAAGAGGACCTCTGCATTGCGAGAAAGCTGTGCCTGGAAGAAAATAGTAGATTTGTACATTGGTGCTATGGCTTAGGTGGTCAAAGTGCCTGGCAGTTAAACAAGACATTCTGGGTTCAAATCCAGAATACACACCTCTCCAATACTTTACGAAGATCTGAGTCTGGTCACCATTGAGTCTTCCCGATTTCAGATGGGCGTGATTGACAGGTGGATTAGCCGGGGACATGCATGGTCTGTGTGTATCAAAACAAATATGGCTGCTTACAAGGAAAAAAGAAAGGAAAACAAAATATCACAAGGGACTGAAAAAACATTGTGGATTTGGGAGAAACACTAAACTTTTGTTCAAAATGATGGATGACCAATGAGCTCCTTCATTTCCTATGTGTCACAGAAATAAACAAATCTGATTGGACTGTCAGTTTTGGGCTCAAGGCACAGAAGCACAATATAAAGGACATGTTTTATTTTAGCTGGTTGATGATTATACTGTGTATGGTGGGATAATGCCTATTGTAAATATAAATGATAGTTTTGCACCAATCAAGAAGCAATTTGTGAAGAAAAATGTAAAAATATGTTGAAAATTATAGGAAGTAGAGAGTTCTGTTTTAGAGAGTTCCATATTGATGACACCACAATAAGGAGAATTCTATTCAAAAGTTTGGAACAATTTACACAAGTGACACATTTTTTTCTGATACTTTAAACATTATTTCAACAAAATAAAGATGTTTTCTTAAAATTTTGTCAAATAATAATTTCTGTTTTTAGGTAATAGTTATGGAATTCCCTAGCCTGATGCCATGATTTCCAACAAGGAAGTACAATTTGAAACCAAAAAATGACCAAACTGGGAAATTAAATTTTTTGTAAACCCTTTAATATAATGATTTTAACTGTTTTAGTAAAATGAGTGGTCCAACCTGCCAACCTGTCATAGGCACTTTATGTTTAAAAACGTTGCATAACCCCATTCAGATAGTAATTTCCTTTAGCCCTGGGTTTGATGACTGTGCCAATTTATCCGATGTCTCAGGATGTGTTGCGCCTCAATAAAACAGGCCTGTAAAGCTGTTCAAATGCCTGAGGCCATAAAAGATGGGACCTGGGTTTGTGCACACACACTCGGACTTAAATGAGGTGACCATAAATGCAGAGCACATCGTCCACAAACAGCAGCCCCAGGATCACTGCCAGCCACAGCTTCAGCACCATGGAGAGCACCGTTACCATGGTGACAGCTTAGTTTGGAAAAGAACCTTGTAAAATTGAAAAACTACTGAACTAAGCTTTATTGTAAAGGTAAGTTTAAAGATGCTGTACCTGATTGATACTCTCTTAAAAACGTGAAAAACAAAACTAGTTCATTTGAAACAGTTTGCAGTGGTCCAAAGTTATTCCTCACTTACCTTATGCATTCTGAGCATCCCAATTAGTTACAATGATGAGTTTATAAGTGCCTCTTACAACTTTTGAGAGACCAGTGCAGAGTTTGGCTGTGACGGTAAAGCTAACAACAAGTATCATGCTAAAGCGCAATAAAATGCTTTCGAATTAGATTCAGACAGTACATAGTAACTTATTTTGCCCTCAAGATCTGTACTAGGGCAAGACATATTTTGCTCAGATATACGGAAAAAAGTGTGTACAGGCAGGCAGTTTAAAATACACTTAACGCACAAAACCATAACACCAGAAAAAATACATTACACATTACGAGCATTTCATCCTAGTGAAAGGAATGCCCTGCAGCAAGACTTAAAGCAACTAAAATGTTTAATGGGATTCAGTACAGGTCGAACTCATACTTTCCAATGATTTGTCTCTTAGCATTCAATCTTTCGTGTGAAAACAACAACCTAGTCCACTCTGCACCAAAAGATGTTTTAATATTTTATTCAGTCAACTTGCATGCATAGAGTTATATGAAACATATTAACTTCAAATGCCGTTTTGTCAAAATGCATTTCCCCCCCAGGGACATAAGGATCACCTCTTAAAGTAGCACCTATAGAAACCAAACTTTACGATCTTGTACTTAGCAAGATTTTTACAAATTGTAGAGAAGGATTTTTTTTTTTTTTTAATATCTTAATTCCAAATCTGATTTATCAAAGTTTAGCCTCCAAAAAATGAAATGAAAAATGAATGAAATGAAAATTTAGGCAAATGTTCAGTGAGATTTAGCTTACTCAAATACTAAATAAGATATCCACAATCCCCTCTGTACATTTTTTGTATTTTTTGACAATAAAATGAAGCAAAAAATGTAAACCTGGCTCCATCTATTTTTGAGATTCATAGCTCCTAATGATTGTCAATTTGGGCAATTTTTACACAGAAAATGCCTTATTTTTATATGAAAACCTCATATGATGAAAAACATACATTTTTATAAGTAAATACAGGAGAAGTTTCAAATTGATATATATTCACCTGCAGTGTCTCACCTTAAGGGAGAGAAACAGCAGTGCAGCAACATTACTGGAACTAAGACAAGCTCAACAGACTCAGAAAAGATAATAACCATTATTCCAGCAGATAAAGGTATTATTCATGAACACAGCTGCATATTATTTCTAAGAATCCTGAATTACCAAGTAAAATCTAACAAAGAAAAAAACCTCAGAGCCCTAAAAGCCTTCCTAAAACCTTGAGCTAAATCAGGCAATAGCACAGATGCATAATAAAGTCATCCCCAGTGCCAGCATGCTGCTTCATGCGCAACACCCCAATAATCCACAATAGAGAGAAAAGGAGAGAGGTGTGAGGTAATGCCACCTGTTTACTTAAATAAACATCAAAACTGAGTGTGTGCTGCCTCCAGTGGTCACTGCTATTTCAAGTACTACATGACATCACAAGGACTGCCCTGAGTACAGCCAGGTGTTTCTGATTACAAACCCCTGCTGCAGGGGTGGAGTTTGATGTGTGGATCCCCGTTAGACCAGTCACACTGTTCTTATACCTCTAAACCCTGCCCCTCCTCCCTCTTTCCTCCTCTGGCTTCTGAAAGTTGAGAAAAGAGCTCATTGTCGCAAATTATTAGGCATGCATTAAGAAAGTGAGAAATTATGTTTTTCCAAATATTTTATACAGTAAATCAGGTACACAGCCTTTAAGTCACCTTGGGATACTCTATAAACTGATTAGTTAGTAAATGTCTGCTTTTCATAAATGTTGGTGTAATGTAGCTAGTCCATTACATAGGTCTTTAGAAGGTAACATGTTAATGTGTGCAAAGCGTAACACAGAAAGTTTGAAATTGTGGTTTGGTGCAGTGAGAACTTACCTGTAACAAAAGAGAAGTATTGAGTCACAAGTCACAGTGCACCAATTCTCTGGGAGACTTTAAAACGGCTTTGTCATCTGTATAGAACTTATCTGCTGTTAAGATCGGCAGCCCCATGTAAAATAATACAACCCCAATGACAATGGCGGTGCACACGGCAACCTCTGGAATAAGGTGAATACAACTGCATTTGCTAATTGTTGAAATCAATTGATTCAACTGATATTTACCTTTTCTGCTATCTGCCATCTTAGGTGTTTCGGCCAAAAGAGTCCCAGGCAGCTGGAGCACCTAAAGAAGGTTCCGGGTAGACTACTCTGTGCTAAGGAGAGCTATCTCAAAGTTTTAGCCTTTTGAATATAGTCTGTTTTTCTACTTTTTCCACCGTTAACTTAACGCAGAGTTATATTTTTGTAATTTAATTTGATTGATTAGATATTGTACACTGTTTGCTAAAGCTAACCAACCATGCTGTTTTGAATCCTTTTTTTTTTCTTGGTGAATACATGCACTTTTGGGTCTGCACTGGACTGTCAACACTATAATTTGACTTACAAGCTAGCATGTTGCGTATATTGAAGATAATAATAATAATAATAATAATAATAATAATCATCATCATCATCATCATCATCATCATCATCATCATCATCATCATCATCATCATCATCATCATCATCATCATCATCATCATCATCATCATCATCATCATCATCATCATCATCATCATCATCATCATCATCATCATCATCATCATCATCATCATCATCATCATCATCATCATCATCATCATCATCATCATCATCATCATCATCATCATAATAATCATAATAATGAGATTACACAAGTGGTTAGACAGTAGTCCACATTTTGCTCCCTGGGCCCATATTATGCTATTTTCTGATCTATAATGTTGTTTACTCATCAAAAACATACCTGGAGTTGTGTTGTTTCATTCACACATGTTTAACACAAATGGAAAACACTCTGTTCCACCTTGTGATGTCATGTGGTAATACAGGAAGTGCGCCACTGTGTTTTTAAACATACACCTTCACAGAATCATATTACACCTTCACTAGAATCATATGGGTAATTTCAGCCCTGGAATTGCCAATCTCTACTAAATTAAATGTAAAAGGAGCTGTTAACTTAAAAACAACCACTACATGACATCAGAAGGTGGAGCCCAGCTGCAGTACATCCAGAACTCTGCTGCTCGGGTCCTGACTAGAACCAGGAAGTACGAGCACATGCGTCCTGTGCTCAGGTCTCTGCACTGGCTCCTGTGGCTCAGAGAACACAGCTCTGCTTGTTACAAGTCTCTCCATGGCCTAGCACAAAAGTACATCTCTGATATGTTAGTGCCATATAAACTATCTCGCACTCTGAGGACTTCTGGGACTGGACTCCTGAATCAGCGTTTCAGTTTTATGCAGCTAAAACCTGAAACAGTCTTCCTGAAGATGTGAGACAGGCCTCTACTTTGACAATGTTTAAATCCAGGCTCAAAACGGTTCTGTTTAGCTGTGCACATGACTGAAAGGGTTTTATTCTGCATTCATCTCTTTTAATGTTCATTTTATGATGATTATTTATGTTTTTATTTGTTTGTATTGTGATTTTAATGTCTTTCTTATTCTGTAAAGCACTTTGAATTACTTTTTGTACAAATTGTGCTGTACAAATAAACTTGCCTTGCCTTTTGAGCTTTGGAGATGTAGACAGACTAATAATAAAAGATTGAATGAATGAAACATGATGAGATTACTGCATTCCAACATGGCTTAAAGCTCACAAGAATCCATTTTGTGTAATATAGAACCTCAAAGAAGTTATTTTGGACAGCACATAGTGGTCTCTTTTCTAAGAGACGCTTTTACAAGCCCTGTTTCACAAAGGATGTTCAATTAACTCTGGGTTTAAGAGTTAAGTCTGGGTTAATCTTCCCTGAGACAGAAAAGTCAGAGTTTTCTGTTTCACTAAACAAGTTTGGAGCAGAGTTAGAAAACTCAGAGATAGTAAACCTTGAGGTTTGCAGAAGACACAAGACTTTATCAGTGGATCCCAGAAAAGAGGATTCACCATGGCAACGGCTTCCATCTTAGAAGGCAGAAGTCATGTGACTGTGGATCAATCAGGTTTAATATAAAAGAAATGTGGAGGAGCACTGTTTTATCAATTTATGATATTAGTATGAAGATGCAAATAATATTACTCAAAAGGTTTTTGCTAATTTTTTGCTAATCTAAGATGTTGAGTTTTCATTGGATTTTTCTATGTGTCCTACATAAATAAAAATTTAAAAGTGTACATGAATAAAATTGAATCAAGTATGATCCATGAATCTAATGATTTGTACTTCCCAACACTTGAGTGCAGAAGGGGATGAAAGATCAGGCTCATAAGTCATTTGAGTAAAATGTAAAGTGTAAAGTATAAATGAATCTAAGCCAAATCATTAAACTCTTGGTCCATCTGTGACTGGCCAATCAGGTCTCTCATTCAGGTTAAACTCAGGGTTAGAGGAATAAAGGCTCATTCTGAATTTTTCAGATCATAGCTCCTAGTTCCTAGGTCCTAGCCTCTAATTCCTTTACCTTTGGAGCTATGTCATGGGGTCAACCATACTAGTCCTAGGCAGAGAGAAGGAGCTTCATCTTGGAGAATCTGACTGTCCTAACCAGCAGCAGGAACAATGGAGCAATCACATGACACTACAGCTGTTTAAGAAAAACTACAACACCCCCAAAACACACTACAATAAGCACTCCTCAGTCTCCTCTACTGCACTGATTTTAATGAAAATTTCAGTGTACATAAATGACCCGAAGGTTTGAGAGAAGATGCATCTGTTGAATAAAAACACTCTGCATTAAACCTCACAGACTGTATAATCTGACTAAGAAAAATTTAATCTCCAACATCTTGATATGTGTCCATGCACAGAACAGAATAAATATTCTCTAGACTCACAATCAGCTGCACAGCCTCTGCTCTGTCCTATGTCCCAAAAAATATTCCATCAAATTCTGTCCTTTGCACAAGCTCCATCAGCAAGTTTATACAAATTAGCCATGTGGCTTTAAGTTTGGTTTCTATAAACATAAACAATGTGCGCATATCTTCTCTTATTTCATTATGTAGTCTACAAATAAAGCATGTGAAGTTGTGATGACCCTAAAATCTTTAATTTTTACTCTTTGTTTAGTTGCGTTTATTGTATAATGTCTGAAGCAATAAAAATTTTACTGCATTACAAACTCTTTGTGCAGAGCTCGGCCGTGTTCAGAAACCTTCGGGGAAGATGTGCACTGTATTGTGGGATGCCTCATTGCTCCTTACTGCTGGTCAGGAAGCTCCCGAGGTTCCTATGTTTAAGGAGCTATGAAAGGAAGCACACAGCTCCTTTTCCCCAGTTCTTATCATGGCAAACGGTGATGCATATACGGTTTTGGCTTAAGGAGCTAGAAACTTTGTGGCCAGTTTGACAATTTCAGAATGAGCCAAAACCTGCTCTGGAATAGGTTAGGCTCCCAGAGTGAGTTACCACTTTGAGAGCCTAAGGTTCTCAGAGTGGTAGGTTTTAGGTTTACTTTCTCTGTGAAACAAAAAACTCTGAGTTGACCTCTTTTCAGGGTTAACATAGTCTGGCCTAAACCTGCTTCTTGAAACAGGGCCAATATATATGTACTGGGGTAAAACAAATATTGCTCTAATGGACAAAAAATCGGACACCGCCACTTAAAGCACTGTTGTCAATTCATATGTAATCACACCAGAGTGTTTATTTCATAACAACATGATTTCAGAGCTTACATATACATTCACATTTGCCTGTAGCATTTTCTGCTCTCCATGAATACGCCCCGTACTCCCACAATGTTTTAATCAGGAGAAATCACGAGGGAAGCTGAAAAGGCTGATTATAAACACAAACCATAAGTCCTCATCAGAGCGGTGTCTCCGGTGTACAGAGCGGAGGAGAGTCGGGGGGTGGGTAGATGGGGGCATCATTTGCGCTGATGCTTTCATTTTGCTGTATTGCCTCCATTAGTGCCATAATTGTGTGTTGTAATGTCCCGGAGAGCTGTGGCGGCAGAGGCGTTGACACATCGCACCACTGGGCCCCTGGGAGCCTGCCGCTTCAGACCACTGCACTGTGAGTACAACAGGGACACTCTTCACTGGCTCAATATTTGTATATGTATTTTCCAGTATAAACAAGTAAAAATAGAATAAATTATTAGATATCAAAAGAAAAATCAGTGACACTCCAAATGCCTTAACAATCTTTTATTAAAGGGCTTGTTCCTAATTTTTTGACATGTATTTGAGCAGAATTAGTCTTGCCCCAGTACAGATATATTGTATAAGCAGCTCTTGAGGTCAAAATAAGTCTGCTGTGTACTGTCTGCATCTAATTATAAAGCATTTTATTTTCCGATAATCAGGAAGTGCACGCTTGCTAGCTGATCTCTTAAAGTTGTGAAAAGCCTTTATAAACTCATCACAGTGAACAGTTAGAATGCTCGGAATGTATAAGGTAAATGAGGAATAACTCTGAACCACTGCAAACTGTTTAAAATGAACTAGTTCTGTTTTTTATGTATTAAGACAGTAAAAATCAGGTAAAAATCAATCAGTTTAAGCAGGACTTACTCAATGCGTCAGTCACATTGGTGCTTCTTCTGAGCATACATGGTTAAAAAGATATCAGGTGCTGTTTAATAGATCAACAGCTAGTCACATAATGAAATCACATGGTAGCAAATAATCAAAGGTCCGATATTATAAGTTAAGCCATATTATTATGTTGTTCCCTCATCAAAAACATACCCGGAGATGTGTTTTGTTTCATTCACACATGTCTGAGTAAACCTTTATTATTAGTTTGTCTACATCTCCAAAGCTCAAAGTGCTCTGTTCCACTTGTGATGTCTCCAAAGCTCAAAGTGCTCTGTTCCACCTTGTGATGTCATGTTGTGGTAGTTTTCAGGTTACCAGCTAACTTTTACCTTTTGTTCAGTAGAGATTGGAAATTCCAGACTGAAATTATCCAAATGATTCTAGTGAAGGTGTATGTTTAAAAACACAATGGAGCATTTCCTGACATCACAAAGTGGAACAGAGTGTTTTTCTTTTTGAAAGAAGAATTCAGCCTAAATATGCAAGATTTGTCTTGTATGTTTTTGATGAGGAAACAACAATATAACATAGATCAGAAAATAGCGTAATATTGGCCCTTTAAGATATAAGACATAAGAAACCACAAGTTCATAATGTTGCAATATGGCATTATATAGAAAGTACCTCTGCAGTAAGATACAGAAAACTATATGTCTTCTTTGAGCCCGAGGTGTGTTGTAGCTTTTAAGGTCTCAGTACATTTCCCTCTGTGTCCTGAGTCTTTCTCCCCCTTTATTGGATTTCGGGATCACCTTGATGGCCATTATTTTCAATTTCAATGACAAAGCAGACCTATTATGCAGAGCTTTTCAGAGCTTTTAACCATGTAATAATTGTTTCCCCTCACCATTTACCTGAAGTTGTATTTGGAGTAATTCCTGCATGTCTGAGCAATCTTTAATAGCATATTTTTTTCATCGCCACTGGTACACGCCCACTGCTCTTTACTTACTTCTTTTCCATTTTAATTTTCTTAATCAGTGATACGCATAGGACTCGGCAGTGTTGAATAGTCATTTTTGGTACAAATGAAAAAAAAATCTGCTGCTCGCTAGCGTGATCCACAGCTTTCCATCAGAGGTGCCAACAGCTACACAGCTCTTGTTGTGATGTCTGCTGCTCGCTAGCGTGATCCACAGCTTTCCATCAGAGGTGCCAACAGCTACACAGCTCTTTGTTGTGATGACGTTTACGGAGAAGTCAGCTCCCATTGGTCACTGCAGTTTTCTAATGTGGAAGTCAGTGTGCTTATTTCTTTTATTAAGTCATTTTAGATGAATATTGCAATTTAAAATCAGCAAAGTATAACATAATGATCCACGGGTGTCATAGATTATAACTATATAGTAGACAAAAGCACAATATGTCTTCTTTAAATATACCTGGCTAGATACATATTTGGTTGAGATAATGTTGTCCATACTTTTCTGTTTATAAAAATAATGAGACAAATAAATGGTGACATCTGCATGGTTATATCACAACTAGGCGCTCATAGCATTCTTAATAAAGTTCACCCATTTTCTATCTCATTCATACACCAGTATAAACAGAATGAAGAAAATGTTTAAGTAGCTTGCCAAAGGACACAACAACAGCATGAATTTGTAAGTGTAGAGACAGAGCCACCAAAGAATTAGTGGACAAACACTCTTCCAACTACTGCTGCATTATTTAAGAAAAGCTAATCTAGTCCTGGCACAAAGCAATTGTCACTGTTGATTAAATGTTGATTAAATTACCTTTTCAATTATTCCCAAGAGAAAAAAAAAAATATTTGCATGAAAAAAACATACTTGCAATGGAGGATTTGTGAGGTAATATTTACTATAACTGTGTTTGCATTCAGTAGCCTATTCTACATGATAATGTAATTTTAAAGGTGGTGCACCTGATTTTTTGTCTTAAAAACATGAAAAACTAGTTTATTTTAAATGGTTTGCAGTGGTCCAAAGTTATTCCTTACCTTCCTAACGCATTGCTAACATTATCCATCGCAATGAGTTTATAAGTACTTTTTGCAACTTTCAGAGACCAGAGCGGAATTTTGCCATCACAGTAATGCTAACAACAACTAGCATGCTAACAGTACACTCGCAGTTCCTGATTCTTGGACAGTAAAACACTTTATAATTAGAGGCAGACAACACAAAGCAGCCTCATTTTGACCTTAAGTGCAGATTTTACAATATATCTGCACTGGAGCAAGACTAATTAGCTCAACTACGTTAAAAAAATACGGTACAGGGCGTTGACTTTTGTTGCCCAGTTTTCAATTGCTTTTCACTAGCATCTTGAACATGTTGATCAATCTACTTCTTTTATTTTTACTGACAACTGTTTCTGTTGGTTAAATCTACAATTTTTGTGGCGCCTCGAGAGGAGACTACTGTAGTTAATTTGGGGCTATTCGTTGCATTGAACTAAAAACTATTTTTCTTAAAGATCTAGAAGTACATTCCAGCTCACTAATACAATGGCAGATTCTTAGCTTTATTGATCCACAAAGGAAATTACTTCACCCACAAGGGGAAGTACCGGAGAATAATTCTTATTCTGTACATTGCTTCAATTATTTAATGCTTCAGTGCAACTTGTCTGGAGCAACAAAAGGAACAGATGTGAGCCTAGATCCCAATCAGGAGTAGAGTGATTGTACTATAGTTTCTTATGTAAAGACTAGGGTTGTCAAAAGTATCGAAAATCAGATACTAATCGATATTAAAACTAGTATCAAAACTAGATACTCATTTAAGCAGGTGCATTAAAAAATCACATTCAGGAGGACAGAAATGAACCTTTCCCGAATAGCTTTAGAATGATCTTGAGCTGTATCAGAAAAAAGTCCACATAGACTAGTATATGCCCATGGACCACTATGGAACCTACCTGGACGACTTAGGGATCACACAGATATCGAGTCTATTCTTTAGTATTGAAATCGAATTTGACATTTTAAGTGTTGTGACACCACTAGTACAGACCTCTTTTGTTATCGTACCTTCGCAGTTGAGGCATAATAGTGTTATGTGACGTTGCTGTGATGTGTCTACTTAGCTGATTTAAACAGATTTTGGTGCTGTCTTCTTACTTGGAACACTAGGACGACAGAGCCATCTACAGTCCAACTTCAGAACTGTATCCCAGGTATGAAAGAGTTGAGATGCCCCCTCATCCTGATTTACAGTCTGGTGGGCGCATTTCCTGATGTTTCTCTGGATCCCTATGACCTTAGTGTTGTCCCAGTCCAGAGATTGTTTTCCCTCTTGCAGTGATCTGATATTGCAAACTTAAACTGTTCCGGGTGGGGTTATTGCTAAGTACCAGCATGTTTTGGCTGTTTCTTTTTCTCATTCAGTGTTGTGTGATGAAGGCTCTACATTATAGTACTGAAGAAGACTGCAGATGGCGCTGTTGTCCTAATGCTCCAACTTGGAAGACTGCATCAAAATCTGTTTAAAGCGGGAATAAACACCTAAACTCCGCCCACAACCATCCATCAAATAGAACTGCCAAACTGGGCAGTACCTCGAGGACTAAAGGGGAGATTGAGGGGAAAGGAGAGGTGGGGTCTGAAGGAACAGTGTGATTGGTCTAACAGGTATCCAAACTTCAAACTTTGGCCCTGTAGCTTGGTAGAAAAAAAAGTGGATATAGTGTTTAGTTCCACTTTAAATCAGCTGAGCAGACAACAAGCATCAAGCAACATCATGTGACCACTATGAGGA
>KN486797.1:10398-25692 GCA_000787095.1 Periophthalmodon schlosseri | reverse complement strand
TGGTTTAGTTCTGGTTTAGTCCTGTTCCACCTTGTGATGTCGTAATGCAGGAAGTGTCCCACTGTTTTTTTTTTCCTCACTAGAATTATTTAGATAATTTCATCCCTGGAACTGCCAATCTCTACTGAACTAAACGTAAAAGGAGCTGTGAAAACTCTGCTTCTCTACTGAACTAAACGTAAAAGGAGCTGTGAAAACTACTGCTTCATGACATCACAAGGTGGAACAGAGCATTTTGAGCTTTGGAGATGTAGCCAGACTAATAATAAAACATGTTTAAATGAAACAAAACACAACTCCAGTGTATTTTTGAGGAGGTAACAGCATTATAACATGACTTAAATCTCACAAGTCAGTGTTGTGTAATATAGGACCTTTAAACTCACCAAATCCACATATAGATACATTTTCTATCATGGTCTCCATCTTTACATTCCCTGCTCAGATTGTCCTGTTCCAGAGAGCAGTATGGAGCCCCCGAAGCAGCTCGGTAATAAATAAACGCTGTAAAACAGTGACCTCGTGTTTGATGTGGTGGGACTGTGGTGGGTTCATAGTGGGATTGTGTAACGCTTGAGCAAATAAGGGTCTTAGGAAGTGCGGGTTACAATTGTGATGGGTTCGTGGTGGGACCATGGTTGGATTGTGATGGGATCGTGGTGGGATTGTGGTGGGACCGTGGTGGGATCGTGGTGGGACTGTGGTTGGATTGTGATGGGTTCGTGGTGGGACCATGGTTGGATTGTGATGGGATCGTGGTGGGATTGTGGTGGGACCGTGGTGGGACCGTGGTGAGATTGTAGTGGGGCAGTGGTGGGGCCGTAGTTGGATCGCGGTCGGATTGCGGTTGGATCGTGGTGGGATCTGCTTCGTGTGCGTTCTGCGGCGGCGCTCCGTTTGTGAGAGTGGATATTTACTGGAGCGTGGAGGTTAAATGCTTTTTCATCAAGGCACCATGGGATCTACATCAGCAGAGCGGAGGCTGTGGACTCAGCGTGTGATACAGAGCTGGGGTGGACCGAGCTCACACAGTCCCAGAGCTAATGGGCCGATGAGGCACGTTTTAACAGTCGAGCAAATGACAAAACCATATACTGTAAAAAATATGAGTAGTTTTAACAATAAGATGAATTTAATTGTTAAGGGCAAAATGGTATGAAATATCTAACGAAAAATTATCTGGTGTCAAACAAAAATAAGGAGAGGCTGTGGTTTTCGGAAGTGGACAAATACTTTGGAAAAATAAATAAATCAAATATGATGACTCACCCATTCACACACACATTCATACACCAGTGTACACAGACACTGGGGACGATGTATGTTAAGTGCCTTGCCCAAGGAAACAACGACAGTAATTATCTGTGGCAGCTGGATCTGACCACTCACTACCAATGACGTTTATGTCAAGAGCAGGATTCAAACCGCCAACCTTCGGATCAGTGGGCAAACACTTCACCAACTGAGTTACTGTTGTTGTGTGTATATACGCTATAAAAACATGAAATAGTGTAGACTTAAATTTTAAAGTCATATATGTAACTTTTTGGAGGTGGAAAGTCAGCTGCATGTTGCCATGGAAATAGAAAAGTAAAAACCATACTTCGGAACACATAGGTTTTATGCCAGACTGTGGAAGATTATAACCAAAGGAACAACATTTCCATGGAAACAAGCAGGAAGAGGCCGTCCTCCTGGCCAAATAAGAGTCAGGTTTGTGGAGCGGCAAGCCCGCCCGCAATAAGGACGCATGTTTGTCTATATTTTTCAGTGCAATAAAAACATCCATAATGAAAAAACTAAAAAGTTACATACTATGGCTTTAAGCAAGTTTAAGCAGGTTTTTATTCTTAATTCACGTCATTTTAACTAATATGGATATTCTTTTTTGCAGTGTACACTAGCTGTGTCTTTGTCCCCCCTGCGTCTCCCTGAAATCTGCTCATTTTGGGTCCTAGCAGGAGCCGTTAGCTACAACATCCTCTCCACAACGCCGTAACTGCTGTTTGGATACACAGAATACTGCAGAGTACAAAATTTAGCCCTATGAGTTAAAGAAAATTATTACTTTGAATAGTTAAATATCAATACATACAAATACTGCTTATTGAATGACTTACTACATACAGAGTACCTTTAAAACTACACAGAGCCTACAGCTTAACAGTTTCTTTCCCTCCTCCTCTGCTCTCTGACTGCTCCCTCTCTCCTCTGCAGCTCGGAGCTTTGGGACTGGACCAGCCGTCGGCTTTAATTGATTTGTGCAGAGACAGGAGCAGAAGAGGAAGAAGAGAGGCTGAAGAAAGACAGAAGAGAGGTAGAAGAGAGACAGAAGAGAGGAGAGGCTAATTCAGTGTGGAGGAGTAGATTAAGGGCTGACACTCCACTCCAGCCCTGTCAGATAATGAGACACAGGGAAACAGACCAGACAAAATACACTGTAAAGGGACCATTTAGACTGAACTAAAGGGACACAAGAATACAAACTGTACATGTTCACTCTGCTGCAGATGTGCTCCTCCTTAGCAAAACAAAAGAAAAATTCAAATTTGCAACTGGACAAAAGTTTTAGGGTGAAGACGTTTGGCCGCCCAACCAAGCCGCTTCTTCAGTTCTGGTCAGATTATCGGTGGACACTGCCTTATATCTGTCTGAAGCATAAACTGTACGGTATATATAAATGAACATAGCTAACCTGCTAACCGCCACGTTTCAAATAGGAAGTGCTCACCAACTCTGGCTCCAATTCACTTTCTATTGAAAAACTGTGTCCCCTCTCTCTGTAACTGCTGCTGTCAGACTCGTCATTTTGGTCTTAAATGTTCGTATTAACCCTCTACATGATCCTGGGGTTTTTATTTCACTATTGTGTCTGTAAAGCAAGATATGAACATTAATAACAGACAAATCAGACGTCTTCTTTCTCCAAGGTCGCTCTGGCTAGCGTTAGCTACAGGTTTGATTGACAGCATTGCCAAGCGCATAGTGTTGCTAAGCCCCCCCCCCCGCCAAACCAGTAGTGCGGGCGGGAAGGGGCGTTACCTTCAACAGCTTTGCTTCGGATTGGCTCTTTGGTTGCTATGATACTCGCGGTTGGAATTCCAAATATGGACTCGGCTCCACATTGACCCCTATCACTGCTCTGGCCTCGATGAGCTTCATTTGACTGAAGCCGAACGCTGTGGGTGACGTCACACTTAATCCAAACACTCACTTAATCCACTTCTAATTGGAGCTAATTACACTGAAACTAACACACGTTTCACTACACTAAATGTGAACTGTGCCTGAGTCATATTTTGTGTAATCGTACAGGCCCCTACTGGAAGCTTTCACACCTATTAGCATACTGGCTATTAGCATACTGGCTAGCACTATTGTTTTCCTTGTTTAGGTCTGAGGATGGAGTTATAATGTCTAAGGCCACATCCCTGTTCAGAGATGAGCAGCCAAACGTCTTCACTCTAAAACTTTTTGTCCAGTTGACAGAATTTAATTTTGCTATGGCTCATACCTGAACGACTGAGGAATTACACAGGAGAAGTACATTTCTGTGTATAACTTCTGGCTGGTTCCGGTTCACTTGTGCTGCAGCCTGCTCCCTTTCCAACCCTGATGCGTTTTTATTGAATTAACAGGTCAAGCTCAAACAGATCGATATTTAGAGAGACCACATCAGACGGTGAGTTATCGATGGAGGAGAACATGCTACAATCCCTCAATCCTCCATCTCCAGACCACCGCAGCAGCACCACCATCAGCCACTTCAGACACTCCATCTTCTTTACCTTGCAAATCTATCACACTCTCCCTTCATACCATTACTGAGGTCTTTGAAGCAACCCAAGCGCCAAAGTCGACAAAATGAAACAAAAAGTTGACTTCATGTGTTATGTCAATTACTTCCATTTATATTTGTATATTATATATTTTATGTTATACTTAAAGGTTCCCTATGACACTGTTCAGGCGGTGGGTTCGCTATCGGCTTGTCTCCACGGAGATTGCTTTTCTTGCAATGTTCCATGGTATATCATTAAACATATTTGTCTCCATAGATAGATATATGAAACAAGCTTCTTACGCCGCCTGCACAAGTTGAGAGATCAGATCTGTGGAGACGCAACCCCGCTCCCGGTAAGAATGCTTTTTTAAAATGTTTTCAAGTGTTAATAAAATAATAAAATCACCTGTAATTAAATAAATGCAAGGTAGATACGTGTTATGCCATACTGTGAAACATTCCAGGCAAACAAAGAGCAACTCCATGGAAACAAGATGATGGTAGATCATCTTGTTGCTCATTCATGGGTTTCAGGATGATGAAAAGTTAGGAGAGTTGCCAAAATAAAATATATCTTTTGAATGGTCAGCGGTCAATGGTCCTCAAAATGGCGCCTTATAACTTCACTACATTTGAGAGCAGTATCTGTACTTTCTACTCCACTACGTTTTTGAACTGGACTGAAAAGTAAAAGTATTTTTATTATTGTGTGAGACCTGCTGAAAAGGCTGAGGTTTTTTTTTAACATTTTTAACACGTTCATAATTTGAGCAAAACAAAAATATACAAAGAAAAACAGCTACAAAAAACGATCGATTCAACTGTTTCTGATGAACAAAACTCAGCACAAATCTTTATCAAAATCACTACATTTGAAGCTTTATAAAACCTCAAAATCTGCGTGAAATACTTTTACTTTTACTCTAAGTACATTTTTAAACAGGTGCTTTAACACTGTTACTTAACTAGATCTTTTCATGCGATACTTTTACTTCAGTATTTTTTCCGCTGGTATCTGTACTTTCACTTAAGTAACAAAATCGAGTACTTCTTCCAGCACTGATGCAAACATAAACATAACATAGCATTTGGCTCGTGTTTGTGAACCATAGCGACACTTACCTTCCCGAGCGTCTGTGAATTGGCCAGACTTTCCGACAGCCTTGGATAGGTGTAGGAGCTGTACGAATGCGCCTGCGGAGGGTTCCTTAGCCCGCCACTTGCCGCGTACGGAACGTTTGGTTCTTGAAGCCCAGATCCGGACCTCGACCTCTGCCTTATCGCTGGGGTCGGACTCGTTTGCGACACGTAGGAACTTTTCGGCCTCTTATCGTAATCGTCTCTTAATCCGCCATAACTCCAATCGCTATCCGGGTACGTGATCTGCTCGCTGTGTAGGGACGCTCGAGACGGCGTTCCCACTGACGTTTCCCTGTAATCCTGGCTGGACGATCCGCCAACTGATGCCCGGTAGTACCCGCTCGACCCCACCCCGCTACCCACCGTCGACGCTACTTCATCAGCAGAGCGCCCCTTGCTTTCCAGATATGTGTGGTAGTCCGGCGGGAGCTTGCCGTAGTCCGACTTTTGCGGCATAGCGTCGGGATAGAAAGGACTACGAATCGGATGCGAGTGTCCATTTTGTTTGGTGAATCGGTAATGCCTTCCCACCGCCCATTCGCCGTCTATGGAAAAGCTCGGTTTGCCAGGGTCCAGTGCAAAGTCCCTGCTCGACGTGTCCAAATCGCACGAGTAGCGGGAGTAGTAATGGCTGAATCCGTTTTCTTCGGGACCCCCAGGCAAGCTGCCGATGAGGGGTTTGGAGGGGGGCCCGGCCTGGTGCGGTCCCGGTGGGCTTTCTTTTCTGAGGGAGTTGGATCGGGTCACGGAGATGTTGTCGAATTCTTCCAGTAAACCGTTGATGGAAGCGTCTTTGGGCGGTCGGTTTCCTCGAACTATGGTCTGTAAATGGAAAGTAACATAATGTAAATATATAAAGGACGTTATTCAAAATGGCTGGGTTTCAGATTACGTAATCACATTCTATAGGCCTAAAATATTTCATTCAGAGAAGGAATTTTGTTAAATTAGATAGATTTTTGTATTGCGTTCCCGTAATCCCCAATATAAATAACCAGATTAAATATTTGTGCATTTTGTGGCCTTACTTCACTTTCTTGAATCTGAAAACTACCTACAGCAAAAAAACGTTTGGACACACCCTCTCGTTCAATGTTTTTGTTCTTTATTTTTACTACTTTCTACATGTTATACATACAGGAGACATCAAATATATGAAGTAAGATATATGCAGTTATTTACTAAAGAAAAAACGTTAAATAACAAAGCAAAGGGTGGCTACTTGGAGGATTTGAATATAAAATAGTAGTAGCAGTAGTAGCAATAGTCATAGTAGTAGTAGCAGTAGATAGTAGTAGGTAATAGTTGTTATAGTAGTAGTAGTAGTAATAGCAGCAGCAGTAGCACAGTAGTAGTAGTAGACGTTATAGTAGTAGTAGCAGTAGTAGCACAGTAGTAGTAGTTGTTATAGTAGTAGTAGCAGTAGCACAGTAGTAGTTGTTATAGTAGTAGTAGCAGTAGTAGTAGTTGTTATAGTAGAAGTAGCAGTATCACAGTAGTAGTAGTTGTTACAGTAGTAGTAGCAGTAGCACAGTAGTAGTAGTTATAGTAGTAGTAGCAGTAGCAGCAGCAGTAGTAGTAGTAGTCGTTATAGTAGTAGTAGCAGTAGCATAGTAGTAGTTGTTATAGTAGTAGTAGCAGTAGCACAGTAATAGTAGATACTGTAGTAGCAGTAGTAGCAGTACTCATAGTCATAGTAGTAGTAGCAGTAGCACAGTAGTAGTAGCTTTAATAGCTATAGAGGTGAAAAAAATCACTGTTAGCCCCTGAGTGAAGCGGCCCCTGACACTTTGATGAATGCAGCCCTCGTGAATATAAAACATTCCATTTGGTTCAGTGAGAAAAAGGCAGTGATATAAATTGAAATTCCTGCTCAGCTGAATCTGGCTTCGACTAAAAACAAATTAATGCACAAAGAAAATCACATTACGTTACAAGGACTCTGTGACAGCCACCAAATGAACCACTGCGTTACACAGAACGACCCCAGGAACATCACACAAACGGTTTAGACCATTTCAGATGATAATGGAAACGACTGAACACCTAAACCTCTTCACTTACTAAAACAAATAGGCTGGGTTCATATGCGAGAGTTTGATGATGTTCAAACGTCAGTTGGAGGGTAGGGACCTGTCTAAAGGCCCTGTATCACACAAAACTGACTCTTGTGAGCTTCAAGTCATGTTCTAATGCTGTTACCTCCTCAAAAACAGACCTGGAGTTGTGTTTTGTTTCATTCACACATGTTCGAGTAATCCTTTATTATTAGTTTATCTTCATCTCCAAAGTTCAAAATGCTCTGTTCCACCTTGTGATGTCATGAAGCGGTAGTTTTCAAGTTAGCAGCTCCTTTTACCTTTAGTTCAGTAGAGATTGGAAATTCCAGAGCTGAAATGATCCAAATGATTCCAGTGAAGGTGTGTGGAGTTTAAAAACACAGTGGGGAACTTCCTGTATTACCACATGACATCACAAGGTGGACCAGAGTGTTTTCTGTTTGAGAGAAGAACTAACAGCCTAAATATGCAGGGTTTGTGTGTTAAACAAAACATGAAAATGAATCAAACAAAACAACTCCAGGTCTGTTTTTGAGGAGGAAACAACATTAGAACAGAGATCAGAAAATAGCCTAATATGGCCCCTTTAAAATTATGGTTGAACTTTGTGTCAGTTTTTGTTTCATGTGGATACACAGATATTACACAGATATTACACAGATATTAACCATAAACCAGGTCAACACATCTGCAGTCTGACAGTTACACAGCAAACGCCACCCGAGAATTCTGACCTGTCTTCAGCTCTGTCTTAGATTTTTTAATTGGCTCTGTGCACAGTAGCACCTGGCGACCTCACTGTTAGCATAACTACTTCCTGTCCAATTCCATGTCACGCTAAAATTAATAAATATTTAAAGATCAGGCAGTGGACAGGGACTTGAGGGTGCATGCCTCTGACAACATGTTAAAGACATGACATTAGCAGAGGGCACTGCTGTGTTTAGAAAGAGAGATGTTTGTGTCTCAATGCTAACGCTAATGCTAATTTTGAGGCCACAAACTGAAATAATGTACATATAAAAACAATCGGGTAGTCTTCACATTAATCAGTTTTAATTTTAATAATAGGTTGTTTATTTTAGATTTTAGATTTTTAATAAAAGTTAGCATTAGCTTTGAGACACAGTGAGCTAGCTAGCATGCTAATGTGTACTGAGCCTGTTGTCTTATACTTTAATTCAGTCATAGTTGCCACATTAACCCGCTTGCACTATTTTGGTTGAGTCCTGAAGTAGTATTTATCTAGCTTTGTTGAGTATTGAACTAGCTACCCTGTGGTTGGTGGGCGAAGACTCAACCCACTACACCAGGCGACATTTCAAATCACTTTCTAACCACTTTCGCACTAACCTATTACTTGCCAAATGCATTAGAACGGACTGTACCGTATTTCATAATGCTAAGTGGTACAGTTACATGGCAGGTAGCGTCACTGCTAGCATAATCCAATAGGTTTTGATTGGCACGCCATGAAATTTCAAATCACTTTTTGACACGAAACATTTACTATTATAATGCCAAACCTACATCAGCACATATTTCAGGTATGACACATCCTGTGCTATGGTTTTAAGTTGAAGAAATCCGTAGCTAACGTCACTGCTCTAATCCAGCCGTGTGTTTAAGAAGCTAATTCCTGCTCCATTTCCCTCCCTGCAGATCACTTTCATTTTCAGTGGGACGATCAAAACATTTTGGTCGTGACTGGTTATGTGGGGATTTGTGAGGCTCGTGAGCAGCTACACCGGAACATTCTGCATTTTGAATCTTAAACACGAATTCCACCATTTCATTCTTGGCTCTGAGTTTTAAAACGATAAGCTCTAGTGAATTCATTGGCGAGAGTGAAACGGGGCTTGTCAAACGCAGTATTCACTATTGGAGGTATAACAATAAAACCATATAGACTTCATTCAATATATGGTATAAAGCCTTTCATAGAGTTATACAAAGAACTGAGCAGGAACAGCACTGCGAGAATGAGCCAAATAGTGGAGTGATTTTCAAGCCTTTTGCACCAAACTAGTCAAATTTTGTGGAGGGATTTGTATTGGTTGGAGAGGCCGTCGGCGCAGATTGGCAGCCACCTCTAATCGGCCAGGGCAGCTGTGGCTACAGGCGTATTATATCACCAACAAGTGTGGAGGGTAAATGGGAAAGTGTCTATTAAAGCTGTTGAAGAATTTTGTAAAGAGACCCAGGATGAAACCAGTGCTAAATCACAACTAAATCAGGACTTAACCAGGACTTAACTGGGATTTAACTGGGACTTAAACGGAACTTAACCGGGACCTAGACAGGACTTAACCGGGACTTAATGAGTGTTACAAAGCAGTTGGAGCAGCTTCATTGTCAGGGGAGTTCCGATCTCCTCCTCCCTCACTACAAACCCTTTACACCAGTTCTTACTTAGCCAGCATCAAACCAGGACTAAACCCGAACTAACCAGGACTAAACCAGTACCAAACCAGGACAAAACCTGCTTTATGAAGCAGGGGGCAGCTACGGTGTCAGGAGCTCTGATCTCCTACACTGCTCTAAGCCCTTTAAACCAGTTCTAAGCTAGGACTAATCCGGTTCGGAACCAGATCTAAACCGGGACTAAACCAGGACTAAACCAGGTCTATACCCATACACATAGATTCATAGGAGTGTTACTAAATAGGATTTGCAGCTTCAGCATCAGGGGAGCTCAGAATCTTCTCCCTCACTCTAAACAACTTAAACCATGTCTAAACCAGGTCTAAACCAGGTCTAAACCAGGTTTAAACCAGGTCTAAACCAGGTCTAAACCAGGTCTAAACCAGGTCTGCACATATGCATTAGTGGATCTGGGTGTTGTTGTACCAGCTTTAGTATCAGGGGAGCTCTGATCTTCTCGTATCTCTCTCTCTATAAGCCTGTTCACAGCTGTGTCGTGACTGTAATGTTTGCTCTGGTTTGATCCACCTCCACACAACTAAAACACGAGCCTGGTTAGCTGAGGACTGCAGGCACACAGAGGAGGAAGAGGAGGAAGAGGAGGAGGAGGGGATCTTCATCGCCCGTTATCTGCTTTCCCTGAGCGGATCTGGTACGATTAGAACGAATTACATGATCGTTATGAGTTATAAAGTCCCACACGCGCTGTAGTTTAAAGACGTGGGTAGTAGCCAAAAAGATTACACAATTATGTTCACGGAAGCATCTGCAGCCGGTCTGTTTTGAGATTGTGGAGCAGATGAACTGTTGGTACGACACAATATTATGCATCCCAGAATCTGACTGTGATCTGATTTCTGGACAGGGTGATCTGAAGGACCATGTTCAGAAAGAAATGGGATTATTCTGCGGTTTACATGTAATTTTAATGTCTTTTAACGATAAAAATCTCATAATAATCTGATTTTGAGTGTGCATGTAACCGCAGCCGCTGAGTTTAAGTACTAATAGCAGAAGAAGTACTAAAGTAGTAGTAGTAGTAGTAGTATTGTTGTTGTAGTATTCGTCCAAATCCATCACTTCCCCCTGTGTGAATGGAGTTAGTGCTATCAGTTCATTCAAATAATTCTGTAGAAGTTGCAAAAATGGTGGTAGTATTTATTAGGGATGCACCCAGTTCCGATACCGATTCTGATACCACAGCTTTAAACATCTGCTGAGGCCCGATATCAGCTGAAACCAGAGACTGAAAACAGCATTTATTTTCTTCAAACAAAAATAAAATGAGACAAAACTGATCCAAATCTTCAAACAAAAATAAAATGAGACAAAACTGATCCAAATGTGTCTCAAGTAACTAGAGTAACTAGTAGTAGTAGGAGTAGTTGTAGTAGTAGTAGTAGCAGTTGTAGTAGTAGTAGTATTAGCAGTTGTAGTAGTGAAGAAAAGACCAATAAAGTCCACTGAGTCATCAGAGTAGCTCCCTCTGCTGGAGGAGTTCATTCAAAACCTGGAGTCTCAGTAAATATAGTAGCACATATAATAGTAGTAGTAGTACTAGCAGCAGCACCAACTGCAGTATTAGTAAGTAGTGGTTATAGTATTAGTAGTAATAGTAGTGAATAAAATCCCAGTCCACACATGTTGAGTCGTCAGAACAGCCCCCTCTCTCTGTGTGGAGGTGCAGAGGCGTGATCCTGTCCCATGAGTGCGTCTCTCCTCTGTGTCAGGGCTGTGTCAGAGTGTCACCTGTCAAAATGTCACCTGTCAGGGCCATAGTCACATGTGCTGAGGACAGGACCACCCCCTCCCCACACACACACACACACACACACACACACACACACACACACACACACAAATACATACTAACTCCCACACATAGATCAGAGCGCTGACGCAGGTTTGAGGAACACCGAAAACTGCTCCTGTCAGCTCAGCTGTCAATCAGCAAGTCAGCAGAAACACTAAACTGTCTGAGGTGGTATAAGTAGCTGTAGAAATACTTGTAATACTAGTAGTAGTAGTCAGCACATCCATCTCACTCAGGCATCAAGTAGTGTCCATCAAGTAGTGTCCAATCCATATACAGACTCTTTATAAACTGCTTATGTTTAGCAGTAGAGGTTGTAGTAATAGTAAATGGTAAACAGTCACATTTTTATATAGCACTTTTCCACCTCAAAGCACTTTACACCAGTGAATACACCACTGGGGCTGAGGTGAGTTACATGTCTTGCCCTAGAACACGACAGCATTCATTTGTGGGAGCTGGAATTGCACCACCAACCTGTGGGTCAGTGGATCTGCCCTTTCAATCAATGATGTTTACGTCGAGAGGGGGATTCGAACCGCCAACCTTCGGATCAGTGGACAAACACTCAATCAACTGAGCTGCTGTCGCCAGTAGTAGTTGTAATACTAGTAGTAATTAACCATGTGTTGCAGGCTGGATGGCAAACTCATGAGAATCCATCTTGTCCGGCTCCCACTGATCCGTTCAAGTCCACACAACTTCTGGAGCAAAGAAAGCTAAGGTTTTCACACAAAAGCTTTAACAACTTTAAAGGGCCCATATTACACTGTTTTCTGATCTTTGTTATAATGTTTCCTCATCACAAACAGACCTGGAGATGCCTAAACTTAACGAGACAAAGGCACCTACTCGAGGTTCATATGCACAACGACCAAACCACCCTGTGATTCCTTAGTCTTAGTCTTAATATGTTTTTTTTTTTTTACTTATCGGCATTTTATTCCTTTAGAATCTGCTCTGTCAAACATTCCCGAGGGCAATGTGAGCATGTCATAGTCATAGTAGTTTTGTAGTAGCAATTCCTCTCCAGGCCTGAACTCAGTAAAAAGAGATTTTATTCACCTTATTCTGGAAGTTCCCCTGGACGCCGCCATCGTCTTTGGGATTGTGTCATTGTCAGTGATGGAAGAAGTATTCAATTTTGTTACTTAACTAAAAGTACAGATACCGGAGCAAGTAAAAGTAAAAGTATCACATGAAAAAATCTACTTAAGTAAAAGTATCAAAGCACCTGTTTAAAAATGTACTTAAAGAGTAAAAAGTAAAAGTATTTTGTGCATATTTTGAGATTTTATAAGGCTTCACATGTAGTGATTTTGATAAAGATTTGTGCAGAATTAAAAACAGAAACAGTTGAGTTTTTTGGGGTTTTTTTTAGCTGTTTTTATTTGTATATTGATTCTAATAATTTTGTATGGAGCTGCTTTGACAGTAAATACATTCTATATGATACTACAGAGATGTTTTAAACCCTCCCAGACAGTGGGGGCAGTGTTGGTCACATGAACACTCAACATTTTACACAAATCAACCCACTTTATATCAGACTTTAATGGCAAAACTTTTCTCAAATTCTCCATTGAAATGAGAATTTTAACCAGAAAAGCCACGACAAAGACCTGGTTTAGAGGCAAAAGTGGGTGGGGCCGAACAAACTCAATAGACTATAGTCTTACAAGAAGTATGAGGAATACAGTAGTAGTAGTAGTAATAGTAATAGTAGTAGTATCAGCAGTAGTAGTAGGAGTATGTGTACTTACTACTTACTACTACAAATAATATAATAGATAATTCAGTGTAATAGTAAAAAAACTGACGTTAACCTTGGGACTACACATGGATTAAACCAGGACTAAACCAGGACTAGACCAGGGCTGAACCAGGACTAGACCAGGACTAGGCTAGGGTGAATCAAGGACTAAACCAGGACAAGAACAGGACAAAAACAGGACTAAACCAGGACTAAACCAGGACTAAACCAGGACTAAACCAGGACTAAACCAGAGTAAGAACAGGACTAAACCAGGACTACACCAGGACTAAACCAAGACTAAACCAGAACAAGAACAGGACTAAACCAGGACTAAACCAGGACTAAACCAGGACTAGACCAGGACTAAACCAGGACTAAACCAGGACTAAACCAGGACAAGACCAGGACAAGACCAGGACTAAACCAGGACCAAACCAGGACCAAACCAGGACTAAACCGAGTATATAGCAGAACACAGTTGGGCTCAAACCAGGTCTAAACCCCGAAATCCACCCAAAATAAACTATTGCATAAGACCAGTGTTTTTATACTAAGAGAAAATGGGACCCCCTTTGCTCCCCCTCTCCTCTCCTCTGCCCTCTCCTACCCCTCTCCTCTGCCCTCTCCCCCTCTCCTCTCCTTTGCCCTCTCCTCTCCTCCCTCTCTCCTTTGCCCTCTCCTCTCCTCTGCCCTCTCCTCCCCCTCTCCTCTCCTCCCCCTCTCCTCTCCTCCCCCTCTCCTCTCCTTCCTCTGCCCTCTCCTCCCCCTCTCCTCTCCTCCCCCTCTCCTCTCCTCTGCCCTCTCATGTATAGCCTAGTGCTGCTGTGGAGAGCCCTGAACTGGAACTCAAAGTCAAATGGCCAATAAACGCTCTGAGTAAAATGTAGTAAGAGGAAGAGGAGGTGGAGGAAGAAGAGAAGGAGAAGGAAGAAGAGGAGGAAAAAGAGGAGAAGGAAGAGGAGGAGGAGGCACCAATGGAGTTTTGAACAAGTCACTGATATGAACTGTGTAAGCTCTGGATTTACAAAGTTATAGTAAAAACCTGATGGATTTAGGAACATTTCATTTTAAACAGAGGAACAGGATTAACTTTCATTCACGGCTCATTTAGTTCAAAATTTTGTGGAAACTCAAAAAATAGCAAATACATTTTTAAAAAGCGCTTTTCCACCTTCAAGACTCAAAACACTTTATATCAATGAACCACTCACCCATTCACACACACAGGGGTTAAGTGTGTTGCCCAGCATTCATCTGTAGGAGCTGGAATCGCACCGCCAACCTGTGAGTCAGTGGATCTGACGGCTCCACCACTGATGTTTTTTTACGTCTAGAGCGGGATTCGAACCGCCAACCTTGGAATCAGAGGACGAACACTCTACCAACTGAGCCACTGTCGCCTGTTTTGTTTCATTCACACGTTTAACACACAAACCCTGCATATTTAGACCGAGTTCTTCTCTTAAACTGAAAACACTCTGTTCCACCTTGTGATGTCATCATGTGGTAATACAGGAAGTGCTCCGCTGTGTTTTTAAACTCCACACACCTTCACTAGAATCATTTGGATGATTTCAGACCTGGGATCGCCAATTTCTACTGAACAAAGGGTAAAAAGTAGCTGTTAATTTGAAAACTACCACTTCATGACATCACAAGGTGGAACAGAGCATTTTGAGCTTTGGAGATGTAGACAGACTAATAATAAAGTGTTTCTCAAACATGTGTGAATGAAACAAAACACAACTCCAGGTCTGTTTTTGAGGAGGTAGAAGCGTTAGAACATGACTTAAAGCTACAAGAGTCAGTTATGTGTAATACAGGACCTTTAACGTGAGCACATCATTAGCATCGTTAGCGCCGTTTCATTTCTAATAATTCATCACAGCCGCCATTTTGAATCTGAGGTGGAGGTCACATCATGTTCGTCTGCGCCGGACACGACCCATTCTGGGCTAATTCAATTTCCCCCGAACAGCGCCGCCCGCCTACGTTATCCAATGAGAGCTTATCATCTCCCGCGAGGTCATAATCAAGGGACGCCGACAGCTATACGACGAAGACGAGGAAACGAAGAGCGGGACCCAAAGGTGACCAGGGAGCGCAAGGTTAATTACATCTGAAATCACTGTCAAACGCCCAGCATCAAGACCCAAAATCTGCCCATTAATTTGAATTAGAGGAGTGATATTGGTTCCCGGATCTCGCCCTCCTTCCCTCCATCCCCTCCTTCCCTCCATCCCCTCCTCCCCTCCATCCCCTCCTCTTCTCTCTGTCCTCACGGAGCGCGGAGAGGCTAGCTAGCGTGTTATTTGCT